>CAUZXS010001944.1:0-10000 GCA_963585895.1 Sepioteuthis lessoniana
GGTCGGAATTCAGGGTTTTCCTTCTCTTAACGCGGTCTGCCCTACTATTTATAGAGAGCTGGAGGGATAATAGCTGGATGCATACCAATCTCAAGTGTATTATCACTATGTGACATGCTAACTACTTAACACAGGATTTGAACTCAGGTAGCAGCAGTGTCCATTTTCTATGACTCTAACCATTACACCAAGAGCATCTCATATATATATAAAGTTGGAATTTATAAGGTATCATCATCCCTTTCTTTCCTTTCTTCCTTCTGCAATTCTCTTGCAGCCTTCACAGACAAAGAAGCTATCAAGTGGGGTAAGAAGAACAAACAGAGTCAGATACGCTAAACACAAAAACAACCACCAATGACTATTACCAACCAAACAAAATCTTCTTTTCCATATATATATATATATATATATATATATATATATTCTTTTCCATATATATATATATATATATATATATATATATATATATATATATTCAATAACTGATTTTTCAATTTCAACGGTATGCCAACCGGTCTGGTGTTATTTTATGCTTAGGGATGAGCGAATCGTATTCGTTTGTATCTACATTTTTCCGTAATTATATATCAAAAGTTTTTGTTTTGTTTTGTTTGCACACAGTACAATAATAGCTTTCAAATAGTTCTGTTTGACCCATAGCAGGGACCCTAACAGGTACAAACACTCTGGGTCAGAGTGGACCAGGGAGTAATGGCAATGAAAAGAAAAGTCCACACTCCCCAGCTAACCAGAATTGGAATCTCATTCCAATTAGATGCAGTTTAGTGACATGCCCAGGAAATATCTTCTTTTCGCGGGGTGAGGCGCTTGCCACCACCCCGCTGCAAGGAATAGAGTCAGCATATTATATATCCCCCCCCCCAACAGAAAGTAAATATAAGGGGAAGGACTCGGAGTAACTCTTTGCTTCAAAAATTAATTTCATAAATCAATCATTTCGTAGATGTGAGGAGTCCCGGTAAGGTAGTTGTTAACGTTCTGGACTGAAACAACATTGAAAGCGAGTTCGAATTCCAGTCGTGCTATGACGTTCACTTTCGGACTGATACCCTTCGGAAAGGTATGAACCCCTTATCCCACCATTAAATAGTATCACTGCTGTTCTACAACGATGACTCTGGTTTTAAATAACCCACTAAGATTTATATGTGATTTACAAAAAAACCAAACCAACCAACCAACCAAACCTAATCATTTCGTAATCTATACACGAGATTGACTTATACACGAATGTAGGCAGCATGCTTGTGAACAAAAATGACTAATCGTCCTGTTTGTCGTTTTGACTCATTCACCAACACAGTCTCTAATTATTAACACGAATAATGATTTACTTTTCTTTAAACAACCAAATTTTATGTTACTCAACTGTAAAAACGGAAATCATTTGTTTATTTATTTATTTATTTATTTGTGTTTTATTCCTTTTGTTTTACAAACAAACGTTATGATTTGGCACGTGTTATTGCTTAGCTAGAAGTAACAAAAATAAAGTAAAATAAATGAAACCTTTATTAAAACACCCAGTTACAGCAATAAAGGGAAAATCTGGTTTGTATTTCGTGCTAGCCAGACACACACACACAAATATCCAAACATCACTCCCAACTTATGATCTGTAAAAATGTTTGGGGGAAAAAGAGGTTAAATATAACGGAGAATGCATATCGTAACGTTTTTTTAAGGAATATGGAGATATATATCACCCAGCAAAAAGTCCCTATAAATAAATTTTATGTTTAAAATAAAGCAGGGTATTAGCAGAGACAAAGAGATTTTCATGTCGTTACGATGAGGGCAACTTTTGTCTGGATTATTTATTCAAATTGACTGTAGGCCATTTGGGTTTATTTTAACCCTATTTCAGGCCGAGTCATATTTTTTTACCGACGGTACACAGGCAGAGTGACAATTTGTTGTTTATTTGGTAGCTCAAAAAAAGGCATTTTCCTATGGGCTTTATGGGGCAATGAAAATTGTTCTGCGTTGGTGGTGGTTTGTGGTGAATTGTTCTTACGTCGTTGGGAAATTCTAAGGTTTGTGTCTGACTCCTTTTTCTTCTTATCCCATTCACTTGTTATCTTCGTATTTGTTTGTCGAAACTGCAAGGGAATTCAAGGGCGGAAGGAAAAAGACAAGGATACCTTTAGACTCAAATTTTATTTGGGGGCTTTACTACAATTCTGTAGAGAGAATGTTTTCTTGAACCAGTTGGAAGAATCGTTGTCCTGCAGACAAGGCGTTTGAAGAGCATAAGGGAATTATCTTTTGCAAATTACAAATTTTAGGCCAGTCATATAAATCCATATTCAGTGGGTTCATTTGAGAGAGGTTGCTACTATTAGGAGGGCCACAACGTGCTGTTAAGTTCGGGGCTCAGCAGGTTTGTGCGTTCCCTACTAGCAGCAGATAGAAAAAGATGCATCCGTTTAGTCGAGGTGTCCCGAGGTAACTAAGAGAGAGTTTTTCTTTAGCGCCAGTTAAAGGCATTTTTAAGGCATGCACCGATTTCCCTTCCTGTCAGAGACCTCCTGGGAAACTGTTACTTTTGCATTTACTTATTTTATTTTTGTCTTTTTTTATTTCCCGACAGCTTCTCGTTGACTAATTAAGTGTTGATGTATAGAAACATCTCTTGGAGACCTCACTGTGATGGAAAAGAGTGTAAGGATCGTTTTAAAAATATCATGTTTATAAGTGAGTGTGTTGTCTTTTCATGCAATTGTATTCTGACATGGAATTATTAATCTATGTTTTGTTTGTTTTTATATTGCCACTATTTTTATATTATTTTTGTCTTTATATTATATTACGTTTTCATGTTATCATTATTTTCAAATTATTTTTATTTTCATATCATATATTTTTATATCATCATTGTTTTTATATTATTTTTGTTTTTATATTATATTATGTTTTTATATTATCATTATCTTCATATTATCTTTGTTTTTATATCATATTACGTGTTTTTGGTCGAATGAGTAGTGTTCACCAATGGTCCAGGAGACCAGGGTTCAACCTCAGGTCGAGTCATACCAAAGACTCAAAAAATGGTACTTGATTCCGTCTTGCTTAGCACTCAGCATTATAAAGTAAGTATCAAGGGTAAAGTGGAGCAATCTCGGGAATGGAGTAGCGCCCTCCCCTACACCACAGTGTTGTAGCTAATGAAAAGGGAGCCTTCGAGTAACCCTCGACAACGGTCGCCAACTTTACTTACTTTATATTATCATTATTTTTATATTATTTTTGTTTTTATATTATATTATGTTTTTATATCATTACTTTTATATTATTTTTATATTTTATTTTTATATGTTTTTATTTTATATTATATTTTTGATTAATTGACTTGTTTGAACACGCCCTCTATTTTGCAAGTTTTCTGAAAATAATTCGCCCACTCAAAAAAAATTTAAAGAATTAACTGCCTACTTAAGGGTTAGTTAAACTGATACTCGACCTTTTAAGGCTTTTCTTTTATGATTACTACTAATTCCAGAAATTGTTTTTTATAAAATTTTTAGCGTTGAATCTAATTGGTCTGAAAAGTCGTTTGTCTTACTCTAAGGACATCTGAGAGGCGTGATCGAGGAACTGGGTAAGAAGCTATTCAGGACTTTAAAGTGAATGGTACCCAAAATTCGGTAAGAAGCTATTCAGGACTTTTAAGTAAATGGTACCAAGAATTGGGTTAGAAGCTATTTAGAACTTTTAAGTAAATGGTACCCAGAATGGTACCCGGAACTAAAAAAAAAAAGATAAAACAATATTAAAATTTTCAAATCTTTGTTAAAGTTTTAAAAGTCAAAAATCAAAATAAACAGAAAATTAGAAAATCTTAATATCTAATTTTTCAAATTTTCAATTTTAAATCTAATATTCATGATAATACATGAATTTACATAAACTTCTATTTGAAGAAAGACTACTTACAGCGGCCAGTAACAGTTCAGATGGGGGTATCCTCGTGGTGTAATGGTTAAAGCGATGGACGACTGAATCGTAGTAAGCGAGTTCGATCTCCAGTCCCACTATCACGTTCACTTTGTACTTCTAGAAGGGTGGCTTTGGGATTAGATAACCTATAAATGTTGACATGCCATTAAACAAAGAAACAGTAGAGACAACATGAGAACAAACAGAAAAACAACAAAAACTAGGAAGCGGAAATGGGAAGAAGAACAACTGTATGGATATTACAAGCGATAAACTGACGAGATTGCTAACAAAAAGACCTGGACATGGCTAAAGATGTGAAACCTCCAGAGAAAAACTGAATCTCTTCTAATATCATCACAAAACTACGCCATAAGGACCAATTAATAAAAAATTGACAATGAGCAATAAAAAAGCAAGTGTAAGTTGTGTGGAGACAAAGATTAAATGGTTAATGACATGATAAGCAAATGCTAAAAACAAGGGCAAAAAAATAAAAGTCTAGGGACAACTGGGTGGGAAAGATGGTCCACGGGGAATTGGGCAAAACTTAATATTTATCCATACAACTAAATAATATATACACAAACAAAAATCCGTCCTAAAGAATGAGAAGTATAAAATTTTCAGGGATTTTGAGATACAAACGGATCACCAAATCCCGACCAGACGACCAAGTGTTAATTAATAAGAAAAAAGATCTTGTAGATTTTGCAGTTCCGGCGGAAGACAGAGCGAAAATAAAAAAAAGCAGAACGATAACCAAATATTTGGACCTTGCCAGAGAACAGAAAAAAAAATAAGGAGCATGAGAGTGACGGTGATACTAACTATAGTTGGTGCGCTTGGAACGGTCTCCAAAAACTTACAAAAAGACAGGAGGATTCGGAAATTAGAGGAAGAATCTAGAAGATCGATACCACTGCATTGTTAAGATCTGTTAAAATATTGAGAAGAGTCCAGGAGACCTAAGGAGATTTGCTGTCACTCAGACTTCAGTGAAAGACCACCAGCTAAAGCTGATAGGAAAAACTTACAAGTGAAATTATAATAACAATGAATATTTTGACTGAGATTCTACCTGCTAAGCATCTATTTTTGTTGATTCCAAACAATTTATTCAATTCTGGAATTGGTTTTATCAGTGCTGAATCTGACTGGTTTCAAAAGTATGTTGCCACTATTTCTGGTGTCTGGGAAAATCTGAGACCGGAAATAGAGAGAAGAAAGGTTTGGAGACGTTCAGAATTGTTATTATGAATATTGTCAAGAAGAAAAATATCTCTATCTTGGCAGTTTTGGTTTGGTTTGGTTTGGTTTGGTTTGGTTTTATGGCATATCAACTATTGTAGGTTATTTAATGCCAAATCCTCTTTAAACATATATATCAAATATATAGGATTTGGTTTAGTTTGGTTTGGTTTTATGGCATATCAACCATTGTTGGTTATTTAATGCCAGATCCTGTTTTTACATATATATCAAATATATAGGATTTGGTTTGGTTTGGTTTGGTTTTATGATATCAACCATTGTATGTTATTTAATGCCAAATCCATTTTATACGTATAAACAGTTTTATTTTAAACAATTCAGTTTAACATGAGTACATAGTTTAGTTCTATTCGACACATACAGAGAGCACGACCAAATGCTACCACTCCGGGCAACAATGGATCTGGTAACGATGACAATAAAGATGTACTCCGCATTCCCCAAAGCTCCAGTATTATTGAAGACTGACCATCAGATTGTTTAGTGTCATATCAGGACACTCGTTGGAAGAGTCTTACCCCTCTGCAGAGATTTTGTCGGTGTATTCTCCAGCCGCAACCGACTGGTTCAGGCCAGTTCTGTTTCTAATAAAATCGATAAAACGACATACCAGACAGAAAAAAAAATGAATTTCAATCATACATCTTAGATGCATCAGGGAGGTCTTCAGTGATGCGCTGTCTTCATTGCCGATTTCGGGTTATTTCTGCATCATATCGGCTCCGACAGTAACCCCGGCATGACTCTGGTAGAGCCAAGCCGCCTCCGTGATCGCGACGTGCTACGCTCGTGCCTCTACCAAAGCAAAGAAAAATAATAAATACTATCCTTAAGATTAAAAAAGTTAAATCTTTCAAGCATCAGCTCAGGAAGAAGTTAAAAGATACTGTAAATTATTTGTACAAGTGAAGTAATGAGCATTTAATTCTCTATGACTTAAAAAATAAGAAATTAAAGATTAACGAAGTTTTCCTTTAACATGATTGATAAAAAAAAAGAATCAGTTTCTTGACTTCAGTGATTTTTGATAAGCTGTTGATTTTTACAGTTTAGGATAAAAACATGAGGCATTTTCTGAAGCATGAGAAGTGCTGGTTTGAGATCTATATATCACAAAATGGTGTATATATAGCTTAAGTTCCGCTTTATTTCCAGACTGCCAAGTGGGAAGAAAATTTAATTTCTTCATAATAATAATAATAATAATAATAATTCTGGAGACTTGTTCTCGCTCAGACTCTAGTGAAAGCTAACACCTATGTGAAAAACTCTCAAAGAGTAAAATTATAACTACATCATTGTAGAGATCGGCTGGAATCCTGGGAAGAGTCCTGGAGACTTGGGAAGCCTTGCTGTTGTTGCATAATATCAAACATGAGCATAATCAAAAATAATAAACGAACTTCAATGAACGAAACGAAACACACTTCTTTATAAAAAATCTCTCTCTCATTTTATTCTCGAAAGGGGCACACAGTTTGTTGTTAGTTTGAGAGAGATATGGAGAGACATATACTCAGAGAGGGGACTTCTTCTTGCCCATATCTTCTTTCTGGATCCAGTGGGTGCTAACACTTGCACCCACTTGCAATCTGTATCGCCAGAGACGACCAAATGCCTCTGATCGGCTGCGTATCCATGGCTCGACTCTCGATTCTGACTGACCTGACTGTCTAAATCTGACCGCGTTGTACTCATATCACGTGGTTCCCTTCCGGTTACACACCTGTTCGACCGGTCTACCCCGACACACTGCCTCCCACTGTTTACTAATCACAACGTGACAGCTTGTCAAAGCACACGGGGTCATCAGGAATTAACCCAAAATCCATGTCAACAGTCATTATATAACACTGTCACTCAAACTCCAGTGAAAGACCATCAGCTAACAGTGATGGGAAAATTTCTCAAGGTGTAAAATTATAAATACAGCATTGTTGAGATCGGCCAGAATACCGAGAAGAGTCCTGGAGACTTGAGGAGACCTGCTGTCGCTCAAACTCCATTGAAAGACCACCAGCTAAGGCTGATGTTGAAAACTATAATAAATCCTGAAGATCTGCTGTTACTCATATTCTAGAGAAAGACTACCAACCAACGCTAAAGTGAAAACCTCATAGGGAGTGAAATAAGGATAATAATGATAATAATCCTATTTACCAACCCCTCCGCTCGGGCGGGATATGACACAAAGTCAATTTTTAAGCGGAGTTTAACAGGTTTGAATTCAGAGTTTTCCTTCTCCTAGACTTGTTGCCTCACCAAGGCTGAAGAACCCAGTCCGTCCTACTATTTACCCATAGCTGGAAGGAGAGTAATTGGATTCATACCTTTCCCAAGGGTATTAGTGCTATGTGAAATGCAATCAGTCTCGTCCAGGATTTGAACTCGTGTCGCCGTGTCCATTTTCTATGACGTTAACCATTACACCACGGGCACCTATAATAATAATAATAATAATAATAATAATAATAATAATAAGAAGAAGAAGAAGAAGAAGAAGAAGAAGAAGAAGAAGAAGAAGAAGAAGAAGAAGAAGAAGAACTGAATTGGAAAACGCCAGGTTATGACAGTATACAGACGGGCTCTGCAAGTGAGTAGATGTCTTGAAGAAACAAATATACCGGAATAAACGAATAAAGAAAAGACTACTAATCCAAACAGACCCCCCAAAAGCAACTGCTCTCAACAACTACAGACCGATAACGCGTCTATCTATGATGTGGAAAATTCTACCAGCACAGATTATGAAGGAGATTTATTACTCACTGCAGACTGTTTCACGAAGAACGGAAAGGGTGCCACAAGGAACAAGAGATATAGTTGATATTCTAGACACTGAAATATAGTTGAGATATAGTTGATATTCTAGACATTCTCAAGGAGAGCAAAAAGAGACGAAAAAAATTGGTATGGGATGAATTGACAACAAAAAGGCCGACGATATGGGCCCACAAAGACAGATAGTAAGTACACTGTTTTAAAATGTAAGAGATAACTGAGAAAGTCATAAAATTCTTCACTGAAGTCATTGATCACATGATAAGCGAATGTTGCATATTAGCACAAAACGAGTGTAAGACTTGACACGACTGGATAGAGAAGGAGATTAACTGGGAACTGTGCAAGAAAACGAAATTTAACCATACTACCAAGTGTTATATGCAAAAACCAGGATTCGTACCGGAGAATGAGACGCATAAAATTTTCTGGGATTTTGCGATCCAAACAGATCACCAAATCTCGGCCAAAAGAGCAGACCAAGTTTAAAAGTTTAAAAGGGAATTTTATACAAAAGAAACGAGAAAGAAAGGGATTGAAAAGATAAAATGTTGTAAATTTTTAGTACAATTTGTTGGAATTTATCTGAGAGAGTGTCCGGGAAACAAAGGTCTTTGAATTTAAGTATTTTCTTTCTTTTTTTTTTTTTTTTTGTTTTGTAGAAATGTTTCAGAGTTCATTAAATTGCGAGTCTTCTTTAAAGTTCTTTTCAGCAGAATTCTCGGTTGAATTTTCTTTCATTCGTTTTACTTTGTAGAATTTGAGTCGCCGACTTTCGTTTAATTTTACATCATTTCTTGGGAAGCTCCGTTCAAGAAGCGAGTGACGAAACCTATCTGCTAGTTTAAGTTTTTTGTGCCATCTGTTCGGTCCCCGAATTCTTACTGAGAGTTACATAATACGTTGACAAAAGGAGGAAGTCACATTTTGGTGCTTCGCTGTCAGGAATTATTTCCCCCTTCTCCACTTCGGTCAAATCAAGTCTGCACGTGGTCAGCTTGATTTTTTCTTAGAAATAAATTTTTATAACTTGTCTCAATCGTATCCGATTTTAAATCGAGAAAATTCTTTGGAAAATCAAGACGGCTTTTGGAGAAATCATTCAACAAACACACAGATGCTGACTATCCGTCGAATTATCAAAGGTTTATGTGCAAAAAAATATCGACACAATTTCTCCAACGCATTTGATTCCATACACAGAGGAAAGATGGAAGAAATACGATTTGCATATAGTCTCCCCACAAAAAAAAACTGTTACAACTCAATTGATTCTTTACGAAAATATGAAAGCAATAGTTAGTTCGCTTGATAAAGATACCGACTTCTTCGACATTGTTACTAGAATTTTGCAAGGAGATATATTGGCACCATATTTGTTTAAAATCTACCAAAACGATGTACTTCGAACGTCAGTATATCTAATCAAAGAAAATGGATTCACATTAAAAAAAAAAAAGACAAGAACCAGACGATATGATGCAGAAACTATAACAGACGCAGTCTATGCAGATTATCTTGTACTTCCCGCAAATACACCAGCCCAAGCTAAATCTTTACAACATTGCCAAGAGGAAGCAGAAGGAGGCATTAGCCTCAACGCGAAAGCAAAAAAAGAGTTGATATGTTTTAAACAAGAAAGGGTTATTTCCACTCTAAGTGGCCAGCCTCTGAAATTAGCAGACCAGTTCATATACCTCGGCAGCAACATCTCACCAACTGAAAGTTATATCAAGATGAGTCAAGTGAAGCGGTGCAATGCAAATGACAGGTCATCGATTCAATGAAAATCTGTCGTGTAGTTAAATAAAACGGGTGTTCTTCCCAGCCGTAGCTGTGTCCATACTACTGTATGGATGCACTACATGGACGCAGACAAAACGCATGGAGAAATTGCTGGGTTGCAACTTCACAAAAATGCTATGTGCTTGAAATCCTAGAGCCAGCACCCGACAAAAGAGCAGTTGTACGGCCACCT
>CAUZXS010001944.1:15000-55493 GCA_963585895.1 Sepioteuthis lessoniana
TATTTCTTTATACTTGGTAGTTTTTTTTTTTTTTATCTTTATAGCGAATTGTTGGAACCAGGGGAAACTGAAATTGTGCAACGTAACAATAAACAATTGATTCGTTTGAATGACTCAAAAAAACAAGAACATGTTTTTTCTCGTAAAAAAATTACGATCTCATCCTAAAGTTCGAATACAACTCTGCAAACGATAACAGAGTTTGTTGATTTTCCTTGGTTTGGTTTGATTTCTTTGTTTAATGGCATATCAATCTTCATGGGTTATTTAATTCCAAAGCCACCCTTGTAGAAAAACAGCTGTGATGATATTTAACTCATAGCTGGGAGATAAAGGGGTTCTTACTTATTCCAAGGTATATCCAAAAGTGATTGTGTGATTGAATTATCACTCACAAAGAAATAGAACCCTATAATGTTAAATAAAAAAAAACTTGTACTTGTCTATAATTGGAATCATTTTGAGATGAGGCTTCTTAATCTGAGAATTAATTTTTATTTATTGCGGACTTTTTGTCCTCATCTTGGTAGTTTTTGTGTTGTTTCTTTTTTCACTGCGTTTCGGCCAAATTTCATCTCTGGCCTTCTTCAGGTGATTTACCGTGACCTCGGATAGGAATGCTGAGTCTTGTAACCGTATCCCCAGTAATTACTGCCTTCCATAGTTGTTGTCTATCGCACCACGTTTTTTGACCAAGTAAACCTCTGGCCGGCTTGGGTAGGATATGAAACCGCTATCTTCTGACAATGCTCACCTGGAACCGTAGAGACTCAACGCCTCTATCCGCTGCGCCACGGGCCCTGAAGGGCATGATTCAAGACCAAGACAAGCGGGGCCCGTGGCGCAGCGGATAGAGGCGTTGAGTCTTTACGGTTCCAGGTGAGCATTGTCAGAAGATAGCGGTTTCATATCCTACCCAAGCCGGCCAGAGGTTTACTTGGTCAAAAAACGTGGTGCGATAGACAACAACTATGGAAGGCAGTAATTACTGGGGATACGGTTACAAGACTCAGCATTCCTATCTGAGGTCACGGTAAATCACCTGAAGAAGGCCAGAGGTGAAATTTGGCCGAAACGTTGTGAAAAAAGAAACAGCACAAAAACTACCAAGATGAGGACAAAAAGTCCGCAATAAATAAAAAACAACTTTTCTACAAAATACCGGAATTTTATTATTTCTAGGGGCATACTATACATTTAAAACGGATATTATTAGGCATTATTTATAACCAAAACTGTTAATATGTGGACGATATTAGTGATGTTAACATCCATCGCTGACATAACATCACTAATATCGTCTCTCCCAGTTCTGATGATGGATCATTTGAACCAAAATGCTATAGTGTCAACTTTTTGTCTCAATTTCTCTCTCTCTCTGTTTGGATTACCTTGCTATAAATTTTTACACACACACACACACACACACACATATATATATATATATATTTCTTTAAGAAAAAAAACAAAACCGATCACATAAGGATTATAAATTTATTTCCATCCTGTTATGTGTTTTTGATATAAATCAAAAACACGAAAAAAATTAACAGGGCTTCTTCAGATCTTATGGATAAAATAATTCAGAATAGACACAGGAAAAAAGGGTGGGAAGGGATAGAAGAGGGGTGAAGAGTTTTCTCCTCATTTAGCCCACAAAAAATAAAAATTAATTTACTATAATTCCAACCGGCAATAAAATTTTTAAAAAATGAGGATATTTACATAGTTTGTTTTATGTGGCAGTAAATAAACTAATGGTAGATAAGATGCAAAACATTTTTAATAGCCGAATATTCTGGATTCACAAAATATTCCGAGTTTAAATCATTAAAACCAATGGTATATATTTTTTAAGGTTTAGTTTTTTTGCAGAGCTGGTTTTCATATGGCTTTTCTATATATACGAAAATCCCATTTGCTGGTTTTCATATGGCTTTTCTGTATATTCGTAAATCCCATTTTATTCAGTATAATTTTAAACAAGTCATATGGCCAAAATATATAGTAAAATTCGCGACCTTAGTCGAGGGTAGCCCGAAGGCTGTCTTTTCAGTTGCTACTACACAAAGGTGTTGGGGAGGACGCTACTCCATTTGAGGCTTTGGTATGAGTCGACCTGATATTGAACTCCGGTCTCCTGAACCATCGGCGAACACTCTAGTCATTCTGCCAATAGCAACCTATTATCAATTATATATTTTTGCCAGGGTTAGTACATCCATAGAATCTTGCTAAAATATCCATGAGAATAATCTTATTTGAATATTTCTTGTCTTTTTTCCCCAACAATAGCCGAATACTTCTACTAGCAGCTACTAAAGAGAACATATCCAAAATGACTTGAAATAGAAAGTTGAATTCAAGATTAGAGACTTCAGTAGTAAGGATATGTTCGCAGCCGAAACCCAGAATTAAAAATATATTCGTCTCTTTCATAAAATCGAAGAGTGAGCAGTTGGCTTCTGAGAACTTAATCTAAATTTTAAATAGGTATCTAGAACTAGGACTATGTAATTCCGAAATAAATAGGTAAATATGATAAAAGATACAAGTGTTTCCCACGAGGGTGGGGTAACTTTAGGATGTATCATGAAGTTCCACACCCCAACAAAACAAAAAGAACGTTGTTTTCTTTTGTGGGGAGGTCACTTTTTTCTTTTTTCTTTTTTTCTTCTTTTTTTTTTATTTTGCATCGGTCTAACCCAGTTTCGTCGTGGTGTCACCATAAAAAACAAACTTATTTTTCAAAACTCAAGGCTCAGCAATTCTGAATCCTGGGCCTATTTAAAAACGTCCCTGTTTACACACGATTCATTAATCATGGTGAAGAATTCATGTATTTTATGTAAATGTCATTGATTCTTTGTCGTTTTTCATTCAAACAGAACAGTCCCAAACGCTGCTGGCCTGCCAGACGCTACACAACCACGTTGCGTCTTTTTTTTTCTTTTTTCGGGAGGGGGGCATTTCCTTACGTTTTATTCTCTTTCACAATGTCTACCTCATTATTTCTTTTATTTTCTTTTATTTTCTTTTATTTGGTGCTTATCTTTTCTTTTTCTTTTTTAAAACATTCTTTTATTCATTAACTCTTTCTCTTCTGATCTTATTCAGATTCATTCCACTTCTTATTAAAACTAACATATACCGCTCGATTTATCTGCAGGGCGTTGAGAACGCCTATTGAATCACCTCCTGAAGGATAAGACCTCTTGCCCTAAAAAAGTAGGGAGGGGGCTATACAGGTCCTCTGGAGAGTGTGTGAAGTCACACATTCATTGTCATTTCTCCCAGGTGAACTCTAGCTCGGAATGGTAGTATCTGTTGGGGTTTCATCTCTGGTTCGAATTGATGTTTGAAAATTGTTTGTATTTGATAGGAATACCTGAAACCCGTAAACTTTTAGTAAGCAAATTATTTGTATTTAGAATAGTTTCTTGAAGCCATAATTGTATACTAAGGATTATTATTAGTAACTTGAAACCATATAACTGCTTTCGAATTATTTGAATGATAAAGGAATACTAAAAATATATTAGTATACAAAGATTATCCATACTGAATAAAGCGGAGAGTACCGTGGCATAGTGGCTAATATCATGGACTGCGACCCCCGTAGTAAGTGAGTTCGAACTCCAGTTGCACTATTAGATTCATTTTCGGACTAATACACTTGAGGAAAAGTATGAACCCTCTTATCCCCTAACAATGGATCAAATAGTACCACTCTTGTTCTCCTTCAATGATGACTTAAGCATTAAATAACCTACGAAGGTTGATATTTCATTAAACTAAAAAACCAAACCATACTTAATAAAAAGAAAGTTTTGAATATCTTGAGTATGACACTACACTTCATTTGCCCAGTCGAATACACTGACTGCATCTCTGCTGAGGGATAAGATTCCCTAATTAGTGTCTTGGATATGATACAAAACTATCTGATGGTCAGGCTCCAGTAATGCTGAAACTTTAAGAAATGCGGAGTACCACTGTATTGCCATCGCTCCCAGGTCCACTCGGGCCCGGAGTGGTAGCACCTGATAGTATCCTATCTTTGGGTCAAATATAACTGTTTTGAATTTAAATTGTGTGTTTATGCTAAAATTGATCGTTTGAAATAGTTGAAATAGAACTGTTTTTACATTTAACTGTGTGTAAACAAAACCGATTAAAGCTAAACTGAATTGTTTGAAATAGAACTATTTTTACATTCAACTGAGAACAAACTAACGACTGATGTTTAATTGAGTTGTAAGTGAAACATAGCAATACTTGGAACCATTATCTGTGTTGACAAGTTGAATAGTTTGAAATAGACTTGTTTGATTGTTTAACTATGTGTAAACAAAAAAACTGTGTACTTATGCTAAACTGAATTATTTGAAATAGAACTGTTGACATTTAAACTGTATTTATGCTAAATTGATTTGTTTGAAACAGAACTGATTTTGCATGTAGCTGAGTGTAAATAAAAAAAACTATACTCACGCGAGACTGAAATCCTACTAGCATACGGCCTACCTAAAGAAACCGTAGCAGCAATAACGATTCTCTATAGAAACACTAAAGTAAAAGTACGTTCACCAGATGGAGATACAGAATGCTTCGACATTGTAGCAGGAGTACTACAAGGAGAAACGCTAGCTCCATAACTCTTTATCATCTGTCTAGATTACGTGCTTAGAACATTGATTGATAAAATCAGAGAAAACGGCTTCGAGCTGACAAAGAAAAGAAGCAAAGGTACCCCGCAAAAACAATTACCGACGCCGACTATGCCGATGACAGCGATACTGGCAAATACACCCAACCAAGCCGAAACACTACTGCATAGTTTGGAACGAGCCGCCGCAGGCATTGGCCTCCATGTCAATGCACACAAAACGGAATATATGTGCTATAATCAAACAGGCGACATCTCCACACTAGACGGAACCTCTCTGAAACTAGTAGACAAATTCACCTACCTAGGAAGCAGTGTCTCATCAACCGAAAAAGACATCGACACGCGGCTAACGAAGGCATGGACAGCTATCGATAAGCTATCGATCATATGGAAATCAGACCTGACCGATAAAATGAAATTACAGTTTCTTCCAGGCAGTGGTCCTATCGATACTGCTGTATGGATGCACTACTTGGACGCTAACTAAACGGCTGGAGAAGAAGCAAGACGGCAATTACACGAGAATGCTGTGAGCAATATTGAATAAGTCCTGGTGGCAACAGCCCACAAGGCACCAACTATACGACCACCTGCCTCCCATCTCGAAAAGTATCCAAGTTAGACGAACCAGACATGCAGGACACTGCTGGAGAAGCAGGGACGAGCTCATAAGTGATGTACTCCTATGGAACCCCACATATGGCTGGGCAAAAGCAGGACGACCAGCTCGAACATACATACAGCAGCTATGTGAGGATACGGGATGTAGCCCTGAAGACCTGCCTGAGGCAATAAACGATAGGGAGAAGTGGCGAGAGAGGGTCAGGGATATCCGTGCTGGCGGCACAACATGATGATGATGGTTTAAATGTGTGCAAAAAAATGAATTCAGGCTTGTTTTAAAATGTTGAAAATGTTATTTTAAAAATGTTTAAAATATTTAAAATGTTATCAACAAAGTGTGTTTAGAAATCATATATTTGATATATGTATTTATACATATATAAGAAAGATATAGAATTAAATTCCCTACAATGCTTGGTTGGTTGGTTGGTCGGGTTTTTTTATAACATATCAACCATTCAAGGTTATTTAATACTCAATCCATTTTTATACATATAAACAGTTCTATCTCAACTAATTCAGTTTAGCCTGAATATACAGTTCTGTTCAATTTGATCCATAGATAGGACCCTCTCAGGTGCTAACACTCCTGGTCTGAGTGGACAAGGGAGCGATGGCAATAGAGGGATATTCTGCATCCCCTAAAGCTCTAGCATTATTGGGGCCTGATTATTTAGTGTCCTATCCATGAAACTATTTGGGGGAATCTTACCTCTCTGCAGAGATGCAGTCGGTATATTCTACTGCCCCAGCCGACTGGGACAGACTTATAATGTTTGATATGCCATAAAACCAAACTAAACTTCATCAGGTTGTATCAGTGTGCAGAGGTTAAATTCTGTGCGACCTTATTTGCCTTGACTTTGCACTAATACTATTGGGATGGGTTATGGGTTAAATGACCCAGTAGATTGTGTTCTCCGGTCTTGATAGGCCATCAGTATAGGAGAAGAATGAGTCCTTAACTCAGTATCAGACATGTTGGCAACTCCCTATCCCCACCAAATAAATAACCTATTTGCTATCGAAACAACAACAACATCACTGATGTGGTAAAACTGAGAAGCTGGAAGAAAATGTTGAACACGTATCCGCCCTTCGGTAAGAGAATTAATTGATTTTAATAGCATGTAAAGCTGTCTAGGGTTATTTCATGCGTAGAGGTTAGGGAATTGCATTTATTGGACATTTATATTTACAATCTTGTGTCGTTGTTTCTTGAGAGTTTTTCTTTTCTCCTAGATATCTGATAGCAAGTGTTCCAATATAATACAATATAATACACTCATTTGTGTGTTTCAACTATTCCTATTCTCATCATACAACGTGTGAAAGCACGTGCGATACCCTAGCCTCATCAGCCGCCAACCAGGGTGATAACACAGTTTCGGTGGCTCAAGGCGGTACTGCCACTCCGAGCAGCTTTTGCCACCGGATAGGGTATTTAAAAGAAATACATATCTATGTATACACAAGATCAACTAAAAGCGGACATTACATTGGACGTTCGTTCATCTTCATTTCTGTGCAGTTTGTGATTTAAAAAAGCGTTTACTTACGGCCGTTAGATGTCATAGCAAACGTTTCTTGATTTTGCGTAATTACACGAGAAAGGTGGCTCCGCGTGTATAACATTCGTGTTGAAATCCTTTCTATAACCGTTATCTATTCGGTTCGTTTTCTTTCATTTATGCGTTACTGCCCAAGAGCACTCGAGACAAACGTCATATATAATTCCGCTAAAAGATAGTATTTGTTGATCAATGGGCCCTCAATATGGGTGGTGAGTAAAAAGAAAGCTCCTGGTCTAAGTTTGTCCAGGTGTTATGAAATAGCCGAGGCATTTCGGTTCATGCCATTGAGTTTAGTTAGGCTGAGAACCTTTCGGCTCAGCACATGGGTTGGTTGGGTGTAAGATTGAAGCAGGTGTTAACGCGGGTGTGCGCGAGCGGATGGAGTTGTCACTCAGATGTCATAACAGTCCGAGACGATACTGGGTGACAAGGTGCGGGTGACGTCATGCACCGGAAGCACACGGAAGTTTGTGTGAGAATTTGAAGAAAATAAGAGTCGGATTTTAGACACCAACCAAGAAGGATCAATTTTGGAGCTCGCAGGCGCGAGGCGAACTTGTGCCCTATGGGGGGGGGCGCTCGAGTTGGGGGCCAAATGAATAAGACAGCATAGAAGATTGTGTCTCTCCTCCTTACGTCGAAACCTTTAACTCAAAGTTAATAAAAAGGTTTCGTACCTGAACAAGAAGTCGTTACGTGTTTTTGAGATTCCTGTTCTTTATATGTTCTGTAGTAATGAACATTGCATGTCTATTTCGCACATGGCCATATTCGTGTATATGGCTACGCAACACAGGTAGCTATCTGATTACCCTTGGGCCGCTAAATTCTTGGCTTGCAAAAAAAATGTCTCCAGGACGCTGATGGTCAGCCATGGGCTCGTGAATACTGTGGGGGTAAACCTGATTCATAGGCCCATCAATCGATTTACATTCTCCGGCAGGAGAATTACGTTCTTCGCACCAGCGCGCCTTGTGGATGCGTGATCCTCGCAAGCTGTTGAATTTTGCCGCAATCACACGTTGTAGCCGGGTACATATCCAGATCGTTACAGTATGAGCAAGTAAGATGGGTGATATATTCTCCCTCCCCGCTACACCCTGAGGGCATTTTTCTTTCATTATATTATCCATATTTGTTAAAATTCCTGTCTTTCCAGGATGTCACTCCAACTTTCTGAAGAGTCACTTTGTCTTTCCAAAGAGTCATCTTGCTTTCCAGAGAGTCTTAGTGTTTCAACTATTCCTATATAATATATAATAATAATCAATATTATATAGACATATAATAGATACATATAGATATATAATATTATAGTGAGCCTTCGGGTCGCCCTCGACTACGGTCGTCAACTTACTTATTGATAATTATTATATAAGTAAGTTGACGATCGTAGTCGAGGGCGACCCGAAGGCTCACTATAATATTATATATCTATATATATCTATTATATGTCTATATAATATTGATAATTATTATATATTACATAGGAATAGTTGAAACATATAATGAAACATGAATCTAATATAATAATTATCAATAAGTTGACGACCGTAGTCGAGAGTGACCCGAAGGCTCACTTAGGGGAGGGTGCTCCTCCTTTCTTTTGGTTGCTCCACTTTACCCTCGATACGTACCTTATGATGCTGAGTGTTAAGCAAGGAGGTATCAAGTACGATTTTTGAGTCTTTGGAATGAACCCCGATATCCTGGACATTGGCGAACACTCTACCCACTAGCAATGGGTCGGTATTATGGTTTCAAGTAATTGCTTCCATTTAATAATAGTCATTTGTTTTCACAAAGTAATATGGTTCCAAGTAACTAATAAGAATCCTTAGTAAACAATCATAGCTTCCAGTATGTGTGACATATATCGTATCGCAGGACAAACAACGAAAAACTCGTAGATATATAAAAAATATACTATATATTTTTATTCTACGACGGCGACGTTTGTGTGAAGTAGAAAAACAGTCAGAGAGAGTTCGCACATATCGTTCTTCTGTAGCGGGGACCCTTTTTGTGAAGTAGTGCGACGACCAGAGAGCACACACGGGGAGGCGGTGCTGACAGGTTTGCTTGAGTGGCAAGCAGATCACCCCTTTGCTTGAGAGACCAGCGGATCTCTCCCATTCGCTTGAGCGACCACCGGATATCTCCCTTCAGTACAAAATTACAGACCTTATATTATCTTTTCAAGTCCCATGCGAATAAATGAATATCCTCTTCACCCACGTATTTTTCTGTTTATGGCTGATAATCGGAACTTACATACTTCCGTTTTTTTCCGGTAATTTGTTGATCTTATCTGCGAACGGAAATATCTGTCACTCTACCCATCATCCTCATCATCATGTCGTGCCGCTAGCACGGATATCCCTGACCCTCTCTCGCCACTTCTCTCTATCGTTCATCGCCTCTGGCAGGTCTTCAGGGCTACATCCCGTATCCTCACATAGCTGCTGTATGTATGTTCGAGCTGGTCGTCCTGCTTTTGCTTGGCCATATGTGGGGGTCCATAGGAGTACATCACTTATGAGCTCGTCTCTGCTTCCCCAGCAGTGTCCCGCATGTCTGGTTCGTCTAACTTGTATAGTTTTCGTGATGGGAGGCAGGTGGCCGTACAGCTGCTGCTTTGTGGGGTCTTGCCGCCAGGACTTGTTCAATATTGCGCGCAACATTAAACACTATCCATAAGCAATAAATTATATTCTTCGCCATCATCTTTGCCAGCTAAGTCAGTATATTATATATACATTTACGCAACCCCTTCGCCACGAGCAGAATGCGATGCAATGACAAATTATAAGAGACTGATTTGAATTCGGATTTTTCTTTCTCCTTGACTAGTTGCCAAACTAAAGCCAAAGAACCCAGGCTGTCCCACAATTTACCTATAGCCGGAAGGAAGAACAGATGTATTAATGCTTTCCCCAAGGGCATTAGTGCAGAGTGAAATACAAACAGTATCTCTCAGAATCTTAATTTGGGTTGACAATTCAATTTTCTACAGCGATAACCGTTACGCTAAGTGCGCTTCTCAACTTATAATTTAATGTTGCTATTCTTGATACACATAATTTACAGTTTTATGGTTTCAAGTATTCCGATCAAATGCAAATAATTTAAAACCCATTTTTGACCCATAGATAAGGTTCTAATAGGTACTACAACCTCGGTTTTGATTGTACTTTGGAGTAATGGATGTGAAAGAAGGACTTCATACTCATCAAAGCTTCATAACTGGAGCCTCAGCATCTAATGCAGTTTGATATCAAATCCTAGAACTTCTTTTTTGGGTGGAGGGGTCTTACCACTCCGCGGAGGAATATAGTGAACATACTCTAAGTCTCACCGAACGTGCAGTGAGAGAATTGCATTCTGTCATCCACTTCCACTATCAAAAGCGGAACGTATTATCGTAAATATACACCGGCTGATAGACGACTACGGGATATTAGATTAGCAAGGATCGGTTTCCGATCTTATCAGAGATCGGCGCTGAAGCAAAGAAAGGCGGTTCTGATGCATGTTTAATATTGGTAATTATAAAAGTCAACGCACTTCAGTGTATGAAATTACAGCAAACAGCAGAAAGTCGAAGGCATGTGTAAAAACTTATATAAATATACAACAAATAATTATCCTGGAGCGGGGCTTGAATTACACTCACTGAATCCTCTGTAGAGAGATAAGACACAAAAAAGAAAAACAAGTGCCCTTAATATGAAACTAGACTGCAACATATCGGTGAGGTTCCAGTTCTGTTTGAGACAGATGACGAGAAAGAGTCAAAAGAATCTGCATTGTAGCGCCACTTGATTGACTGAGTAACTGTGTACTAATGCTAAACTAAATTCCTTGAAATAGATCTGTTTTTGTATACGAAACTGAATTGTTTGAAATGGAACTGTTTATATGTATAAAAATGGATTTGGCATTAGTTGATGTACCATAAAAACCAAACGAAACATAACCACTGGCAATCGGTGTTCAATTGCCAGAATCTCCCTTTATTCCTGTATGACAAAGGTGCAACGTGATCTAATTTAGGAACTCATGCTTTACGAGTTTGAACATGTTCATAACGTTGCAGCAATAACCAAAGACATTTGTTGTGTGAAAGGTGAAGATGCGTTTGATGACAATACAATAACAAGCTGTTTGATGAAATTTCGCCCTGGTTTTAAGAACCTCGACGACCAAGCAAGGTCAAGGAAGGCCTGGATTCGTGGATTCCGAAGCCGACCTCGAAAACATGGAGTCAAATTCGATGAGTAGTACTCGACGAGCTGCAAGTGAACTCAGCATCTCACAGTCCTGTATTCTTTGTCATTTTCACTGGATCGGTAACAGCATCCCAGGCTGCAGAATTGTGTCATTTGTTACTAAAATATTGCAAAGTTGACTCACCCAAATATTTTGTTTATGGATAAAACTGAATATTCTTTGTCAATTGTATTCGCAGCCCAGTTGTCTGAAGCTGTAGAATACAACGACGGCATCTCTACCGATGGGTAAGACCCCAAACCAACGAGTATCCTGGGTATGACATTAAAGCATCTGATTCTGAGGCTCCAGTTAGTGGAGTTCTGGGGAATATGGAGTACCCTTTCATTGGTATTACTCCCAGGTTCACTCTGACCTGGAGTGGTAGCGCTTGAAAATGTCCTATATATGGGTCAAATAAAAGTTTTTGATATTTAAACTGTGTGCAAAAAATATCTTACGCTAAACCGAATTGTTAGAGATACAACTGTTTGACCATTGAACTATGAGTAAGCAAGTGACTGTTTAATTGAATTGTTAGTGATATATAGCAACACTTAGAAATCTTCAAATGTGAGCCGAATTTGAATTATTAGTATCACTTAGCAATATTTGGAACTATTTGACTATGTGCAAATAAATGATTAATGCTGAATTGAATACTTAGTATTAAATAGCAGTACTTGTAACCACTTCACTGTCTGCAAACAAATGATTAGTATTGAATAGAAGTTGTGTTTGATAACAATACTTGAAACTATTTAACTGAAGAGACAATTGCAACACTAATACGTGAACAAATTACTACTAACTTATCTAAAAATGAAAATAGCAACAAACCATGAGTGAAAAAAATGACTGGTGTTAATATGTCTGTTAATTAGCAATACATGAAACTATTTAACTGTGTGCAAATAAAATGAGCTTTGGCTCGTTTTAAAATGTCATCTAAAAATTCAAAAAAATTATTCACAAACCATATATTTAATATATATGTATAAAGAGTATTTGGCATTAAATAAGCTACATTGGTTGATATGCCATAAAACCCAACCAAACAAAACCAAGTCAATAACATTCGCCAAAAACGTCCAGTTTATGTTTTTCCATGATAAACATGGGTTATATTTTTTGTATTTTACCAAATATGGATATATGAGGTGAATACGATTCCAGACTTTTTTCGTATGGGCACTTTTATTGATAGTACACACATGAAACTCTAGTCCCCCTTCGAAGTAATCTCATCCGGCTGCAATGCACTTGTTGTACCGTTCCAACAACTTCTGGAATGCCTCATGGAAGTCCTCTTGTGTGAGCGTGTCACTTTCCAGCTATGAGTAAACCATTGGTCAGATTGGGCTCTTTCATCAAATTTTTGTTGACTGAAAACCATGCAAAATTTACTGAAGAATGTGTGATGTCTACTGAGAAGCAGATTTCAGTCAAAAATTCTTTACAAATAGGCTAAACATGTGTTTGCTACTACGAGCCTGAGTCGAAAAGATAGTCCATGAAGTTAAAATACCCTGACTCTCAGATAAAGAAAAGGTTTCAGGAGCAGTGGTCAGTAAAGAAGGTTACGTTTCTGAGATACGAAGTGTATACGATAAGTTTCCAGACTTTTTCGTATGGGCACTTTTATTGATAGTACACACATGAAACTCAAGTCCCCTTCGAATTAATCTCCCCCGGCTGCAATGCACTTATTGTACCGTTCCAACAACTTCTTGAAGGCCCCATGGAAGTCCTCTTGTGTGAGCGTGTCAATGACCTTCGTCACAGCATCTTTCATCTCCTCAATTTTCTCATAACCACAGCCCCTGAGCTTAGGGTATAACCAAAATCACAGGGAGCAAGGTCTGGACTATAGGAAGGATAACGAACTGTCTTGATGTCCATCTTAGTCAAATAGTCTGTGACAAATAGTCTGGAGTTGTGGACTGGTGCATTGTCCTGGTGGAAATACCACTGACCCGATTTGAAGAGTGTTGGCCTCTTCCGACGGAATCTCTTCCTGAACTCCCATAAAACCTCAACATAGTAACCCTAACCCTAACCCTTTGGCCAATCAAATCTGGTCTTTTGACTTCCTTACTCCTCCCACACCTCTCATCATCCCTCACAGACTCCCTGCCTTCCTTGAATCTCTTATGCCACTCAAAAACTGATGCTCGATTCATGCAAGATGGCCCAAAAGCAGTCTGAAGCATTCCATACGTTTCTGTGGCAATTTTTTCAAGTTTAAAACACAATTTTATTGCATATCGTTCTTCTACAGTGTCCTCACGTCCAGATTGCATTTTTGAAATTCACCAGCTATGACAATCAGGCTTTAGTAAGGTGTATTCGAATTGCTGCTGTAGCTGTTCATTTGAAGCTGAAATCATAGAAATTGGTCAGTCATCTCATAAGATGTATAGCAATAACATACTGAATTTTCAAGAATCTATGACAATTTGAAATGCCTATACAAGAAAAGTCTGGAAACTTATTGAAAACACCACGTATGAATGGACCTATCACAATTGATTTCCTCGAATTATTTGAAATAGAACTGTTGTTACATGTAACTGTACTTATGCTAAACAGAATTGTTTGAAACAGAAATGTTTCTATGTATAAAATGGATTTGGCATTAAATAACCTACAATGTTTGATATGCCATAAACCCAACCAACAAACCAACCTCACATTCTTTTACTTCATCATTTTCATCATCTTGTCGTGCCATCAGTACGGATATCTCTGACCCTCTCACGCCAATCCTCCCTATCGTTCATCGCTTCCGGTTGGTCCCCAGGGCTACACCCCGTATCCTCCCAGAGCTGCTGTATGTAGATTCGAGCTGGCCCTTCTGCTTTTGCACGGCCATGTGAAAGGGTCCATAGGAGTACATCACTTATGAGCTCGTTCCTACTTTTCCAGCAGTGTCCTGCATGTCTGGTTCGTCTAACTCAGATAGTTTTCGTGATGGGTGGTAGGTCGCCGTACAGCAGCTTCTTTGTGGGGTGTTGCCTCAAGAATACATTCAATTTCAACATCGCTAAATTATTTCAAATTGAACGAAAATATTTTTGTTTATTTACTCGTACTACCATTGCAGTCTTCACTTGTTGATGAACTATTTAGCTGCATCCGCTAATATATAAGCGCATAAATATACTTTCCCTACTACATAGTGACATACAGAATATATCAACTACATTTAGACAATGCAAACTGCTACATCGAATGTATGAACTTTTCTTTCTTGTAATGTAAATATTGGAGAATATTTATGCACTAATATTATTTTTCATACAAGAAAAAACTTTGTAACTTTTGTTTTTCAACAAACGTTCTACTCAAGTTAAAGAAATAAAATTTACTAAATTTGTAAATCGGTGTTTAATCAATTATTCACACGTTTTCCCGCTTTATATATATATATATATATATATATATATATCATATTCATCAAGTTAGGCTGCTAACATGGATTTCCCTGACTCTCTCACTCCATCCACTCTTACCATCCATCGCTCCCAGCAGGTCGTCTAGACTACATCTTGTGTCCGCACAGAGCTGTGGTTGGTAAGTTCTTGTTAGTCGGCTTACATTGGCTTATCTATGTGAAGGGGTCCATAGAAGAAGGTCAATTATGATTTCGTCCTTGTTTCATCAACAGTGTCTCGCATGTCTTGTTTGTTTTATTTGGATGGTTTTAGGGATGGAAGGTAAGTGGCCGTACATTGGTTGTTTCGACGTGTGTTGCTTGTGGGATTTGTTCATAGCTGGTAGCATTCTAGTGTAGTTCCCGTCTAACATATATTTAAGGGTTATTCAATATACAAGTTGAGCTTTGTCAAAAAGAATAGGCAATAATAAACACTGCTTACATCTCCCTGTAACTACATATGATTCCTTTAAGCATTTTGTTATACACATTTGCATGTACCAATAATTCATATATATATATATATATATATATATATATAAGTAAAGTTGGCGACCGTTGTCGAGGGCGACCAGAAGGCTCTCTTTTCAATAGCTACTATTCAAAGGTGTAGGGAAAGCGCTACTCCTTTCCCTAGATTGCTCCACTTTACCCTTGATACGTATCATATAATGCTAAGTGTTAAGGAAGGAGATATCAAGTACGATTTTTGAGTTTTTGGTGTGACACGACCTGGGTTTGGACCCCGGTCCCCTGAGCCATTGGCAAATACTCAACCTGCTCAAGTATATATATATATATATAATTCGATATAGAAATTATTACCAAACTCGAAAACACTGTAACCAGCATTAAAACTCTTTACTTATTCTTGGACGATGCTGTAGATATTTTTATTCATACCTGAAGATTATTTTATTTTTATTATGGACATCTTTTTTTCATTTTGTTGTATAGCCATATCCATCACAAACGTAATACATATGCAAAAACACAGGTGGACTCAAATACACAGACGACTCCGTTGTTCAGGTACGAACGTTTATTAACTTCTTGACTTCTGAGTTCGGTTCTTCGACACGAGGAGAAAGAGACACAATTCTTAATCATTCTATACTAACAAAACTCAAACGCTCGGCACATCTCATAGTCTTTAAGATCTCTGTCGGTAGAGATCGGCAGAATTCCATGGTCAGACTTCAACTTCTCAACACCATGGTCTTAACTCAGCTTCAACTCTTGACATGGCCAAAGTCAACTCCCAACTGGACTGGCCCCGGTCGAGTACCCAACTGGACTGGCCTTCAGTAAAACCCAACTGGATTAGCCCCCAGTAAACTACCCACTCGACTCGCCTACAGTCGAGTACCCAACTGACGTGTTCTTCAAAATACCTAAATTCTCAGCCCATCGCTTCCGGGCATGACGTCCATTCACACTCCAGTCTCATTTCCTATCTGGGGTTTATTATGGCAATTTTGATTGTCATATCCTCTGCTCACGAGTGTAAACTGTACCCAATGTCTGTGCATCTGAACTAAGAACCGAATAGTTCAAAGCCCAACCAAACTGAATGAAGAAATATAATTAACGAAAAACGATTAATATAAGAAATTCATTTCGTAATTATATAACAATTTTAGTAAATTTTGATATTTTCATCGCAACAAGTCGACGAAAATGTACCAAGATAACAACTTGACCTGTGCCCACTTACAGGCTATTATGAAAAGCTTAGACCGCCAATACGTGAGGAAACTTATTGAAACACAATCATTCATTTACACCGGGTTTCGTTGATCTTGTTGAGTTAAGCCCGTGATAAGTAAAAGTTGTTGGCGGCCGTAATCGAAGGGGACTCGAAGGCCCCCTTTTCAATAGCTGCTACACCAAGGTGTTAGGGTGGGCGCCACTCCATAGCCTGGATTGCTCCACTTTACCCTTGATCCTCACCTTATAGTGCTGAGTGCTACGCAAGGCGGCATCAAGTACTATTTTTTCAGCCTTTGGTATGACTCGACCTGAGATTGAACCCCGGACCATTTGCGAACACTCTACTCATTTGACTAAGCACGTGATCAGAGAACAAAATGTCAGCATTTTTGCGTGTGAAATAGACGTTGAAAATTTGTACGAGTTATTTTTTCTTCTTTTTTTTTTCCTTTTTGGTTTTCTTTTTGTTTTCTTTTTTGTTTTTGTTTTTTCTTTTTTTTTTTTTTTTTTTTTTTTTTTCTTTTTGCAAAAAGATTGACCTTCTCATTAGTTGCTACTATTCTGTTTATATCTTTGACTAGATCTTATTAGCAATGACATTCGTTGAGATAGGGGAGAAAAGCGGGGAGTCAAACTGACAGGAGTGTATATATATATATATATATATATATCAACTCTAAATGATCCGACTGAGCAGTCAAAAGTCAATAATTACATGTTACGCTTTAACGCATGTACACACACACACATACACAAGTATTATTACGCACTCACAAAATCTACACAAACATACACACACACACGCACGCGTATAGACAGAATCTACATCCACACATACACACACACAGATACACGCACGCATTCGCACAGAGAAAATCTACACACACACATACATATGCACTCACAAAATCTGGACACACATGCATACACAAGCACATGCATGGACAAAATCTACACCCACTCATACACACACACATATACACTCGCATACATACAGACAAAATCCACACACACATACACACACACACACAAAATCTGCACCCATGCGTACGCATTAACAAAATCTACACCCACACGTACACACACACACACAGACAAAATCTACACACACACACAGATAAAAACAGTCATACGCACAGATTTACAAGAAACGCTCCGAAAGTGATGCCTCCAATGATGTCTACAAAAACTTCAATAAACACTATCGTCAAAGAAAATAGCATCGTGTTAAAATCCCGTTTGCATTTTGCTATGTGCTAATGCCCTTCAAAAAGGCATGTTCTCCAATCTATGGCTAAATAGTAGGCTAGACTTGTTCTTTAGCCATGAATAGGCAACCAGAAGAAAAAACAAGAAAAAACTCTCAATTTAAATGCCAACGGTGATGGAGGGTTTAGTTAAATATCTCTAATAAAACTTTTGAGTAGAGAAAGCTTTCAATAATTTTTTCCTTAGAGACGACTGTTGATTATGCAATTTTGCCACCAATGAATATTGTGTATCACGCTCGTTGGGAGTGAACCATGGTGTAATCCTATTTACCACCCCCTCCGCTTGAACAGGATATGACACAAGGTCAATTTTTAAGCGAAGTTTAACATGTTTGAATTCAGAGTTTTCCTTCACCTAGACTAGTTGCCTTACCATGGCTGAAGAACTTAGTCTGCCCTACTATTTTACCCATAGCTGGAGGGAGAATAATTGGATTCATACCTTTCCCAAGGGTATTAGTGCTATGTGAAATGCCATCAGTCTTGTTCAGGATTTGAACTCGTGTCGCCGTGTCCATTTCCTACGACGATAACCATTACACCACGGGCACCTCCTATTGTGTAATGGGTAACATGCGGAATTGTGTAGGTGAATTCTGTTACGTTCGCTTTCAGGCTAATGCCCTTGGATATTTGTGAACCTCATTTTCGCCAGATAATTGTTAAATAGTAACACAACTGTCCTTCTACGAACATAGCTTTGGCATTAAATGACTCACAAGGGGTTGATACGCAATTAAAAAAGAAAACAAACCAAAACTGCTCTCATAAGTGGGTCGCTCCGAAAGAAATGCTTCCTATTTATTTTCACAGAAATTCCAACAGATACAGGGAATACGATAACACTGTTGAATAAAGCTGTCAGCTAAAAAAACCGACATCTCTCTCTCTCTCTCTCTCTCTCTCTCTCTCTCTCTCTCTCTCTATCTATCTATCTCAGCATATATATATATATATATATATATATATATATATATATATATATAAGTGTGTGTGTGTGTGTGTGTTCTAAAATGGAAATAATTCTTTAAGAATGACTCCTCAAAAATAGCACCCTTTGTCCAAAAAAGTTAATTTTCCATGTCTTTCTGTCTTTTGGATTGGGAAATAATATTGAATATCTGCCTCTTCGATGTTATTCAAGTGTTTTTGTCGGATATTCTATTCATTCACGAAAGATAGCACATGTGATAATTCCAATGCTTGATAGAGTACAATATGTTTTCGTTAGTGAAAAAATGGTATCAATTTGAACTTTCCCCAAAATTATCTAGAGATTTGTTTTTATCTATTTCTTTTCTCGAGAAAATCGGAGTTGAATTTAGGTATATTGTCAAGAATAAAAATTGAAATGGCGTATTGTTGGGCTGAATTATTATTGGTAAGGAATGAAATTGTGTTAGAGGCTAGATTAGAAGAAAAACCTCAAAAGGGGGCAGTAGAATACACGGACTGCACCTCTACAGAGGGGTAAGACTCCCCCCGCCCAACGAGTGTTCTAGATATGACACTAAACAAACCTAGCAATGCTGGGGCCTTGGGGAATACGGAGCACCCCTTCATTGCCATTGCTTCCCGGTCTACTCTGGCCCAGCGTGGTAGCACCTGATAGAGCCCTATCTATTGGTTAAATAGAACAAACAGCATACTTACGCTAGACTGAATTGTTTGATTAAACTGAATAGCTTGAAATAGAAATGTTTTTCACAATTAAACCGTACTTACATTTAAACTGCCTGCTTATGCTAAACTGAATTATTTCAAATAGAACTGTTTTTTGACATTGAAACTGTATTTACACTAAACTGAATTGTTTAACATAGAACTGTTTTGACATGTAACTGTGTGTAAATAAAATCTGTACTTATACTAAACGGAATTAGCAGAATTAGAACTGCCTGACTAAACTAAATTGCGTGCTTATGCTAAACTGAATTACTTGAAATTGAACTGTTTTTGACATTGAAACTGTACTTCCACCAAACTGAATTGTTATATATAACTGCTTGAATAGTTTGAAATAGAAATGCTTTTGACAATTAAACTGTGAACTCATGCTAAACTGAATTGTTTTAAATAGAACTGATTATTTACATAAAAATGGATTTGGCGTTAAATAACCTACAAAGGTTGATATGCCATAAAACCCAAGAAACCAAACCAAACCAATCAAAAAGTTGCCTACTAGAGACGAAAAAAGATCTTTAAAACACCACTCTTGTTATTACGTGTGATAGATAGATAGATAGATAGATATTTCCCATGTTATATGGTATTACTGAAATTAAAAATTGAACGTACAATGGGGCAAAATAACCTAGGGTGCCTAATAAGGCATTGATAGATAGCTAGATAGATTACTAGATAGCTAGATATGAACTGAGTGAGTAAGGGGAAGCGATTTTGTCACGTATTAGTATTATTATTTTATATTACATGGTGTTATTTGGATTACAGAGAAATAGAACATTTTACGTTCAATCGAATTTTTCATCTTTATTTCTTTTTCTTTTTCTTTTTTTTTTCTTTTTTTTTTCTGTTTTTCTTTTAATAGAAATAGTTTTCTGCACATAAGAAAATTAACAGTCCGGAACGGAACAAAAATCAGAAAACCTTAGATTAAAAGGCGTAAAAATGGGACCTCAAAGTTGAAATATGAGGCTGCTACATCTTAGCTTGCAATCAAATCATCTCGCACAAACACAAAAGGTTGACACATCGAGAAATAAAACACTTACCACAGACATTAAAAAACACAAGAAGCAAAAAAAAAAAAAAAAACATAAGATAGACACCTTCTGGAATGTTTGGCATAATCTTACCTTATTTGTTCTATTCCATGGAACGTGTTTAACTATAGTCGGCTGTTTCGTCTGCCTCACCGTCGTGTAACCACTGGTGAGTTATTTCTGTGTGAAGTGTTCGAGCCTCATACACGAAAAGCCATCTGCTATTCTAAATTAAACTTAGTTGTTATTTACTAAGTTTAAATGGTCTCCCATCTAAGTATTGAACACCTGATCGTTATTCACTTAGTTTAAGTTGTCTACTATGTAAGTATTGAACGCATGGTTGTTATTTACTAAGTTTAAAGAGACTTCCATCAAAGTATTGAACACATGGTTTTTATTTACTTAGTTTAAATGGTTTCCTATCTAAGTATTGAACACATGGTTTTTATTTACTAATTTAAATGGTTTCCCATCCAAGTATTGAACACGTGGTTGTTATTTTGTAAGTTTAAAGAGACTTCCATCTAAGTATTGAACACATGGTTTTTATTTACTTAGTTTAAATGGTTTCCTATCTAAGTATTGAACACATGGTTTTTATTTACTTATTTAAATGGTTTCCCATTCAAGTATTGAACACGTGGTTGTTATTTAGTAAGTTTAAGTAGTCTTCCATCTAACTGTTGAACACGTGGTTGTTATTTGCAAAGTTTAAAGAGTCTTCCGCCTAAGTATTGATTTTCTAAGATTAAGTAGTCTCCTATCTAAGTATTGAACATGTGGTTTTTATTCACTTGGTTTACGTGGTCTCCCACCTAAGTATTGAACATGTGGTTGTGATATACAAAATTTAAGTGGTCTCCCGCCTAAGTATTGAATACATGGTTTGTATTTCCTTAGTTTAAGTAGTCTCTAATGTAAGTATTGAACACGTGCTTGTTATTTTTAAGAAAAAGTGGTCTCTCATCTAAGTATTGAGCGTGTGGTTTTTATTCGCTTGGTTTACGTGGTCTCACATCCAAGTATTGAACACGTGGCTGTTATTTTCTAAGTTTAAGTGGTTTCCTATGTAAGTATTGAACACGTGGATGTTATTTAGTAAGTTTAAGTTGTCTACTATCTAAGTATTGAACATGTGGTTTTTATTTACTTAGTTTAAATGGTTTCCCATCTGAGTGTTGAACATCTGGTTGTTATTTCCTAAGTTTTATATGTCTCCCATCCGAGTATTGAACACGCGGTTGTTAAATAGTAAGTTTAAGTGGACTCCCGTCTACGTATTGAATACGTGGTTTCTATTTTCTTAGTTTTGCTTATATATGGCTCACAGACCTCATGTTGCTTACAGTACCCACTTTTGTTTGAATAGTAACCCATCTACGTATTAAATATGCTTATCGCTGCTTAACATCAGTGATATAATGATAACCGGTGCTCTCAGTGTGACTTGACAGTAAGATAAGCTTAGTTATCACGTCCCACCTTTAGATTATTGATTAGTTAGCTACTCCAGTAGACTCTTAATTAGCTGTGGTGAGTTCGATTCTCATGTGGTACTTCGTTTTTGATTATTTTTGCCAAAGTTTGGGAAACCTTTTTTATGTTTAAAGACAACACTCAGGAAATGTGTACAAGAAAATCTAACATTGAAACTTTTACTAGATAACTTAATTTAAAATTCAATTAATATAGGTACTCAAATATTATCGACATTGAATCTTCAGATTCACTTAATTTTTACATTTAAACTTAAAATAATTGATTCATTGATTACAAGCATATGAATCTGTCTATAGTTACTTTTTGTGTATAGGTTAGGGAATCGCACTCGTACGTTTATATTCACATTTGGATGTAAAGTAAAGCAGATGAATCCTATATTAGGTTAACAGCGAGCTTCACCAGAGGCTGGAGGCGGGAAGAACTTCATCGCTCAACGGCCAGGATCAAATACTTCAATCAAGAAAGAGCACCTCGGGTGATGTAATGGTTATCAAGCTAAACTAGCAAGCCTTCACGAGTGAGTTCAAGTCTCATTGGATTTCCCATTTTTACGGCCTTGTGCCACATCAAAGCAAAAAGCTAAGTAAATTACTAGTTGTCAGAAAACTACTGCTACTCGTCAAGGGGTACTTCAAGTGGTGTAATGGTTAACAAGCTAGACTAGCAAACCTTCACGCGTGAGTTCGAGTCTCATTGGGTGAATTTAGTAAATTACTAGTTCAGTCAGTAATATAGATCCAAGAATCTTGTGCTGTCAATGACTGTTCACTCACCCAAAGGTAGCTCAGTCGAAGCTGGGAGTCATTCGGCCTCGAATTTAATATTGATCTTGGTCTTGGGCCCCGTCTGGTACGAATGCCAAACGGACATTTCGAAAAACCAACAACAGATCTCAAATCCAAACTAAAATTATTATTTAAATGCAAAACACTGTTAACATAACGTACAGATATTTTACGTGAGAACTTTAAATACAGTAAACTAGTTACCAGAGCTGACAGCGTCTGCAGCCGAACATAATATAGACAGTATATGCATACAAAGATATAGACACTACCGAAGGGAACTAGAAATAAAATAACACGCTACTGGTAATTGATGGACATTTGTCTCGGCATCTGCATTGATAAACATCGTCAAAGCCATAAAAGAAGGGGTAGGAATGCTTCTTAGTCCTCTTACCTTAAAATCACTGAATAGCATAGAGAGAATCCAACCAAGAATGATGTTTGCTTCATTTAATGGCAATCCATGCAAAACGATCGACTTTTGCTACAGTCCTACTAATGCCAGTGATAAAACACATATCATCACTTTTTATAAAGAGCTATCTTCCGTTGTCCGAGACATTCCCAAACACAACGTTCTAATTATCGGTGGTGCTCAAATGCGTAAATACGGAAATAATAAATTTTTCTAACACAACTCCTCAAACAGAAATGGTAGCTATCTAGCAGATCTTTCATTCGAGAACAAGCCAGTATGCCTAAGTGTTCGCCTATAGTCCGGGAGAACTGGGGTTCAATCCCAAGTCGAGTCATACCAAAGACTCAAAAAATGGTACTTGATTCCGCATTGTTTAACACTCAGCATTATAAGGTACGGATCAAGAGTAAAGTGGAGCAATCCAGGGAATGGAGTAGCGCCCACCCCTACACCTCGGTGTTGTAGCTATTGATTGGTTTGGTTTGGTTTGGTTTCTTTGTTTAATGGCATATCAACATTTGTAGGTTATTTAATGCCAAATCTATTCTCCTAGAAGAACAGTAGTGGTACTATTTAACCCATATCTTGGAGGATAAGGGGGTTCATACCTTTCCCAAGGGTATTTGCCTGAAAGTGAATGTAATAGCACGACTGGAGTACGAACTCGCTTACTACGATTCTGCAGTCCATCGCTTTAACCATTACACCACGAGAATGCCCCCTGTAGCTATTGAAAAGGAAGCCTTCGGGTCACCCTCTACTAAGGTCACCAACAACTTACACCAACCCCCCAAAAACTCTAAAACACGTATACATAATGTTTATAAACAAGAAATAGATAAATATCACAGTGATCTGCAAGGCATATTTCTCTTTGGAATGAGTTTCTTCCGATCACAGAACCGTTTCAGCAAAGATTCGTCTCAGTCTAAAGAAAAATAAGATAGAAATAGTTAAAGTTTTAACAATATGACCAGTCCTCACTCACCAGTAGTGATTTTAGAAATCATTAGAAGGTAACTGTAAGAAACAAGTTTGATAATCTTCAGGTGACGTCAGAGAACATATTCCGAATTACAGTTATGAAAATTATTTTATCGCTTAGAGAGAAGTAGCAGTCTGGTACATTCCAACCAAACCAAGAGCCAATTGTTAAGTTTCATGAGAGGCAATAGCAATTAGAGAAAAACAAGCTAACATGAAACTTGATAAAAGAAACCCCACAAATGCCAATGCTCAGAAACTTAAGAAAGTTCATAGTGAATTAACCCATACAAAAAAGAACAAATAGAATATATTCAAGGCCAAATCAATAAAATCTTAAACTCGTCAGAAGATAGACAATCACGATTAGAATGGCAGATAGTGAATGAAGTGAGGGGAAGGAATAACCCTTCATGTTCAAAATAAAAGCTGCCAGTCAAGATGAAAGAATACAGAAATGAAAAGAACATATCAAGAATATGCTTGGAAACTCACCTAAAGTCACTGATAAACCTATCAAAAAGATTATTAATAGCTAACTAGACATCAAATAAGGACATTTTACCGAGGAAGGACTTAACGTAATGTTGACAAAAATTTAAAACTGAAAAACAGCTGACCTCAACGAAATACCTTAAGAAGTATGAAAGAAGAAAATTTTACATATTTTTTGATAATGCATAGTTGTCTATGAACAAAATACAAAAGAGAAATGGACCAAAGGCTGCATCCTCCTCTTATCCAAAAAAGTGACCATCGGATTCACTAAGAACTACAAAAGCACTACACTTACCGCTATAGCTGCTATGGTTTATAATCCTCTGCTTCTCAACTTTATCAAACCAGAAATCAATAAAATTCTTTGGAAAAATCAGGATGGTTTTCAAAGAACTCAATCCTCTACTTCATAGATTTTGATTATCCGTTGAATCATCGAAGGAGTACGAGCAAAAAATCTCGAGGCAACACTATTATGTGTAGATTTCTCCGAAGCATTTGATTTCATGCACAAAGAAAAGATGGAACAAATATTACCAAGATCTTCCCAAATAAACTGTTACAGCTATAAAGATGCCTTATAAAAACTCAAAAGCAATGATTCACTCACCTGGTGTAGACACAGACATCTTCGACATTGTTACCGAAGTTTTTCAAGTAGATACATTAGTACCACATTTGTTTATAATCTGCCTAGACTCTGTTCTTCAAATGTCAAGATAAAAGAAAATAGCTTTACACTAAAAAACGCTAAAAGCAGATGATATACTGCATAAACTATAACAGACGCGGACGATGCAGATGATCTAACACTTCTTTCAAACTCACTTGGTCAATCCCTTGTGCATAGCCTAGAGCAAGTTGTAAGAGGCATTGACATCCATGTGAATTCAAATAAAACAAAGTTCAGGTGTTTTTTACTAGGAGCTATTTCCACTTTAACTTGTAAGCCTTTTAAATTAGTGGACCAGATCACATACCTCGGCAGCGATATCTCATCCACTAAAATTCATGTCAACATGTGTTTAGCGAAGGAGTGGACTGCTATCAATGAGTTATCGAACATATGGAAATCTGATCAATCCGATAAAATAAGATAGGATGTGGATATGTCAGTAATAATGGATGCTAATTAAACGCATGGTAAAAAAGTTAGATGGGAACTACACAAAGAAACTACATGTTGTTTAAAATAAATCCTGGGAGCATCATCCCACAAAACAACAGCTGTACGATCATTTACATCCCATCTCAAAATTAAGATAGTAAGACAGACAAGATATGCGGAACACTGCAGGATAAGCAAGAACTAACTCATAAGCGACATTCTTCAATTGACCACTACTTATGGATACACCAATGATAGCCGACCAGCAAGAACTAATTTACATCCGTTCTATGCTGACATTGGATATATTTTAGAGGACTGGCAGAAGCGATGGATCATATGTATAATCCGGTTGCTGTGATGGCCAATTATTTTATTATCTGGTTTGGTTGGGCCGCAACTTTTTCAGTTAGCTGTTAGCTGAAATCTTTGAGCGGCAACATAAGCCAAATCGGAAAGTTCACTCTAGCGACCAACACGGGAAGACCAAATGTAAAAAAAAAAAATAGATTCATGTTTTGTCACTAGTTTGATTAAGTAAATGAAAATAGTGAATTTGGACGCGTGTGAGTGAGTGACGCAATAACTTAGCGAAATGACATCACTCTACCGATATCCTGAATTAAGATATATCAAAATTAGCGAATTTTGAAAAAGTTGTCAGTCGGTCAGTTGTCAGAAGTTTGTGTTCGGAGAGTTCGGTCGGGTTGTGGGGGGGGTCCTTGTGTCTGTTCATAGACCCTTAAACATTTCTCTCTCTCTCTCTCTCTCTCTCTCTCTCTCTCTCTCTCTCTCTCTCTCTCTCTCTCTCTCTCTCTCTCTCTCTCTCGCTAGTTACTGTATGCAGTCTGAACATCAAACAATAAATTATTGTTGACGGACAGTTCCTCTTGTTTTGGAGTAGCCAACACCCGGTCAACTTTGTTCCAACGGATCAACCCGACCGTCAGAAGAAGTTCCAACTGGATTGTGCCATTCCCTGTCCGTGGATCTTTCAAACACTGCGTGGGCACAGGCAGGATTGATAAACAGATTATTATGAAACGCATTTGGCATCGTTACCATGATAAGACCTAAGTAAAAGTACCGTGACAACTCTAACGCTGCATTTGGTGACGTTACCAAGATAAGACCAATCATTATTACATTTGGTACCGCAAATGGTGTCGCACACAACGGTACTTGTTTTAGCGCTGATACCGGCGTTGGGTATCGGAGACCCCGATATTGTTACAGTAGTGCTGTGCCAAGATATTGTTACATTTAGTACCGTACCCAAACGATAGCGTTACAAATGGTAACCGACCCCAGAACATAGTATCACATTTTGTACAGATCCAAGGGATAATGTTATAATTGATGCTGGGCCAAATCATAGTACTATTTTTGGTACGGTGCCCAAGATCAGTGACCAGATGGTGCAAACTATGGCATTACATTGATGAGAAAGATTTACATTTTTATGCAGCTATTTCTTAAGAGGTTTTTTTGCGTGTATCAAGTATTCCTATCAAATACAAATAATTTACACACAGTTGTCTGGTTTCAAATTTTCCAATCTAATACAGTTTCAAATAATCATTTCTGTTTAACAATATTAATGTGTGTGCAAATAGAACAACTATACTTGAATAGCAGTACGTGAAGCCATTTAACAGTGTGCGAAAAATGAACTCTAGTTCGTTTTAAAATGTTACCAACAAACTATTCGTTTACAAATCATATGAACAGGGTTTGACGTTAAATAGCCAACTAGAGTTGAGAGAACATAAAACACAACCAATCTTCATTGCCATTACTCCCATGTCTACTCTGAACCGGAATTGTAGTACCTGTTAGAGTCCCATCTATGAGTCAAATAGAACTGTTCAATTTTCATAATTAGTTATTTTAAACCGTATAATTTTGTGCAAATTGTTTGTATTAGATAGGAATACTTGATAAATAGAATTACTAATGCTAAGAAGCAATACTTGAAACCATTTAACACAAAATGCTAGAGCTTTTCTCAGACAATGGTCATTCTGATATTTGTAAAGATTCTGAAATCATAGCGCGTGTTCATCGTGTGATTTTAATGTTTACCACTCTACTAAACAATTTAAACACAAGAATTTTTTTTATTTGTTTGAACGAATAAACAAATTTCAGTCACACATTCCAAAGATGGCCCAAAATTGAAACCAACTTTTATTTGGGATTTTTATGCAGCTGTCTGCATTTTTTTCTGCATTTTTCTTTTTCTTCTCAGCATTTTCCATTTTTTTCTGTACCCGATGACAAATCCAGTTAATATTAAGGTTATTCATACTAAAGAGGAATGTTAACTGAAGCCTTTCGCATTTCTGTGAAAGGATATTAGGGGAAGACAGCCTGAGTCTGAAACCATTTCGTTATTCAAATATTTCTGTTGTTCATTTTAAATTCAAGTACCAAAAATCGGAGATAAAGATACAGGAGATGATCTCACTTGGGTAATTTAATACGCGAAGACAAATTGTAGCTGTGGCCAAGTAGCTGTGGAAACCATGGGATGCGAACAAGATTTAATAATGTCTTATTCGATATCTAACCCTAATAATTCTATTCAACATTAATTATTTATTTGCAGGAGATGAAGTGGTTGCAAGTATTGCTATTTAACACTAATTCTTTATTCAACATTGTTCATTCATTTGCACACAGTTAAATGGTTCCAAGTATTACATTATAATTCAATTTAGGCACACAGTTAAAGAGTTTCAAGTACTGCTATATAATACAATTAATTCTACTCAACATTACTTATTCGCTTGTACACAGTTAAATGGTTCCAAGTATTCCTATATAACACTAAGAATTCGATTAAACAGTCATTTATTTACACTGTATAATGATCCAAGAGTTATATTTCTAACACTACACTTCCACATCAGTGATATGTTTGCACAATATCAAACAGTTCTATTTGACCCATACATAGGACTCTATCAATTAATACAATTCTTGGTCAAAGTAGATGTGGAAGCAATGGCAATGAAGGGGTTCTTCACATTCCCTAAAGCTCCAAGACTGGAGCCTTACCATCAGATTGTTTAGTGTCCTATCCAGGACACTCGTTTTGGGGGTTTTAGTCCACTGCAAAGATGCAGTCCGTGTATTCTGCAGTCCCAGCCGACTAGGCAATAACATTAGGGCACAGAGAATGATGATGAAGATAAAATATATTTTTATGATTGATTGATTCATTGATTGATCTTAATGACATTTTTTGCGTACCTGTCACATAGTTCTATCAAATACGAATAATTTTTAAACAGATTTATTTGACCTAACTGGTACATACCACTCCAGGTCAGAGTGAACCCAGAAGTAACAACAATTTAGAAGAATTCCACACTCCCCAGAAAAAATACGTTTAGATATGTTTATAGAATATGCTTATTAAATACATGTTTGGATGTAATTAAAAATATAAATATCAGATATATTAATATGTTAGATATCTTTATAAGATATATGTTTATAAAATATGTTTAGATATATTCATAAAATGTAAATGTTATATATGTTTTTATGTTAGACATATTTATAATAAATATTTATAACATATTGGGTCAGATATATTTATTAAATAAATGTTAGATTTGTTTATATCTTAGATAAGTTTATGAAATATGTTTATGTTAAAAACATAATGATAAAAATACTTTTAAATATCTTTATGATGTATGTCCACAAAATATAACATGTTTATAAAACAGGTTTAGATCTATTTATAAAATATACGTATGTTATATATATATATATATATATATATATATATATATATATATATATATATATATATATATGATATGATTTTTTGTTTTAAGTCCAAGGAGAGAATGAAAATATTTTAAAATTTGTAGGTCCACGAATAAATAGATTAATAAATTCTATAAAATACAAATCTCTTATTTAGAAAAAAAAAAAATATATATATATATATATATATATATGATATTGTTATAATTGTGAAAAGCCAGGATATTTTCTTAGATTAAAAATAGACTTCGAAAGAGTTTTTACCGTTCAATACTCATATTAACTTAGCTAAAAAAAAGAATTTTCTTCAATGCTGTTTTAATCAAATTGTCACATTTTCACTGCTCTTGTGTAAAATAAACACCATTCAAATTCTTGCTTCGTTGATAGTTTAGATCGGTTAATTTGTTTAACGGCATATCAACTCGTTTGGGTTATTTACTTCGGAAATGTGATTAATATATAAATGATTCATTGTAATTATGACTATATTTCCCCAGATAGATAAATAGATAGATAAAGTACCGGCTGAGATAGATAGATAGATAGATAGATAGATAGATAGATAGATAGATAGATAGAATGAAATAAACAGAATGAGATAGATAGATAGATAGATAGATAGATAGATAGATAGATATTGTCCAAAATAAAAAACCGACAAACAGAAAAATGGTTGGTTTCGTTTGTTTCATTGTTCCTTATTGGTTATTAAATTCAGAAATTTGATTCATCCGTTACATTTTTTTTTTAAAGCCCTTTTTTATTTGTCGATAATCATTTGTTTGTACTCAATTATATGATACCAAGTATTCTTATCTATTCAAATAATTTGCAAACAGATCTATTTGACCCATAGATGAGACCCTAAAAGTTCCCAATTCTCCGGGTCTGAGTGGACGTGGGAGTAATGAAAATAAATAATCCTCAGATCTTCAGAACTGGAGTCTCATCATCAGATGCCATTTAGTGTCATACTAGGATACCTCTATTCGGGTAGGTTTTAACCAGGCCATTGGCCTAATGAGTAGAGTGTTTGCCAATGGTCCGGGAGACCGAGGTTTAATCCCAGGTCGAGTCATACCAAAGACTCAAAAAATGGTATTTGATGCAGCCTTGCTTGACACTCAGCATTATAAGGTAAGGATCAAGGGTAAAGTGGAGCAATACAGGGAATAAAGTAGCGCCCTACCCTACACCTAGGTGTAGTAGCTATTGAAAAGAGAGCCTTCGGGCCACCCTCGACTAAGGTCACCAACTTTACTTTCTCTACACCTCTGCAAGGGATACTAAACGGTAGCTCTCTGAAACTAGTTGACAAGTTCACCTACCTAGGAAGCAGTGTCTCATCAACCGAAAACGATATCGACACGCGACTAGCAAAGGCATGGACAGCTATCAATAGACTATCGGTCATATGGTAGTCAAACTTGACCGATAAAATGAAGCGCAGTTTCTTCCAAGCAGCGGTCGTGTCGATACTGCTATATGGATGCACTACATGGACGATAACTAAACATATGGAGAAATAGCTTGACGGCAACTACACAAGAATGCTGCGAGCATTTTTTATTGGCTAATTTCCTCTCACTTTTATCCCAAATTCCCAGCAATGGGTTAAATAATAGCACTACTATTCTTCTAGGAGAATGGCTTTGGCATTAAATAACCCACAGAGGTTGATATGCCATTAAAAAACAAAGAAAGAAAGAAAGAAAGATTTTATCCGAAAGGAGCGGTCTTCCCTAAGTTAGATTTACTACTAATTTCTGTTCGCGTGATATTACGTCAGAAACGTTTTGAGAATTTTTCCACGTGTGAATTCAAAAAAATAAATGTTATTCACGAATTTTCGTTCTCAAGCATCCCACGTATATGATTGACAAACCCTGACTTCCAAGGTCAAATCCACCCTCAATTTCGCCTTACCGAGTTTCGTAGACATAACAGTTCGCCGGCATTTCCACTTGTTCTTTCAGTTAAAAAACAATATTTTTTTCCTTTTTCTTTCTCATCAAATAATAAGTTTTTGATTGTTTCTTTTAAAATCTATTTCGGTTGATTTTTGCTGTCGTAATGTACTTATGTTATTCTTCTAAAATCCAATTCCGTCGAATCTTATTTATTTCTCGTTAATAAATTTATTTGACTAGGTATACCATTCACCATATTATATCATCATCATATCGTACCTCAAGCACAGATTTCCCTGACTCTTCCTTGCCACTCGTCTCTATCGTCCATCGCTTACGGCAGATCTTCTAGGCTACATCCTGTGTCCACACAGAGCTGTTGTACATATGTTCCAGCTGGTCGTCCAATACTTACTGGTCCGTGTGATGGGGCCCAGAGGAGAACTTTGCAACCCGAAATGGAGAAAATTCTCTGGAAGAATCAAAATGGTTTTCTAATCCATCGATCCACAACATCACAAATTTTGACGATCTGTCAAATCATAGAAAGAGTCAGAGCAAAAACCTTGAAGTGACACTCTTATTTGTAGATTTCTCTAAGGCCTTTGACTCCATACACAGGGGGAAGATGGAACAAATACTTCTAGCCTATGATCTCCCCAAAGAAAGTGTCGCAGCCATAATGATGAAAACACCTAAGTAAAGGTTCGCTCACCGGATTAAGACACAGACTTCTTTGATATTGTCACAGGTGTCCTGCAAGAAGATACGTTAATACCATACATATTCATAATCAGCCTAGGCTATGTGCTTCGAACGTCGACAGATTTAAGGAAAAAAAATAACTTTACTCTGGCAAAGGCAAAAAGCAAAAAAGATACACCGCACAAACAATTACGAACGCAGTCTACGCTGATGACATAGCGCTTCTGGCAAATACATCTACCCAGACCGAATCCCTGCTGTATAGTCTGGAGAAGGCAGCAGGCGCCATAGACCTCCATGTCAATGCAGACAAAACGGAATACGTGCTTTTATCAAAATCAAAACGGACACATCTCTACGCTAAAAGGTGGGTCTCTGAAACTAGTGGACAAGTTCACATACCTCGGAAGCGGCGCCTCATCAACAGAAAATATCAATACGCGATTTGCGAACCCATGGACAGCTATCTATATGCTTTCGGTCATATGGAGGTCATACCTGTCTAATAAAATAAAACGCAACCGCATTATATATATATATATATATACGTGTTTGAATCTGTTTTATGTATATGCACTGATAGTTGGCTCTAACGATATATATACATATATATACATATATAGGGTACGATGAGTAAACTGTCATCTAAGTTACGCAAAAACGAAAATAACACTGACATCTCACTTTATTAGATATATCTACAAAAATTTCATGATATTATCTTGAAATACAATAGATTAAATTTATTCAAAGAAATCGCCATTGGCTGGAACCACGGCCTCCAGATGACTTCGGAATCTTTGCAAGGCTTCCCAAAGATTTCCTTGTTTAAATTGTAATCCTTACTTTCACTTCATCTTTAGTGCTGCACGGGGTTTTGTTGCTCCCTCACTCAAACACGCTCAACTCATAATCAAGGGGATAACAAACTGGAGGGTTAGGCATGTAGATGTTTGGAATAATGTGATCGAAGAAATTTTCCCACAGCCAACACTGGTTCTCTTGCTTGTGTTGCATGGCGCAAAGTTATGTTACCAGGTTTAGGTACTTTCAGCAGCCACCCTCTCGATCAAGGGAAGCATTACCTCCTCCAGGCACATGATGTAGGTATCCATAATGAGGATGAGGCCATGTGGGAGATGAATAGAGACATAATGTCACCAACACTAGTGACCACCCCAAGCACCATGATGTGGATTGATTGTATGCTTTTCATCAATGTCTTCAAATAGACATCCAAATGCTCAGAAATCTTAGTTTTGGAGCTTCCAGCGTGAATGCCAAGCATTACAGCATGATGTTTTCCAAAATTCTGGAGGAATGAATTACGTCATTGTCAGCTTTTCAAACAGACAGTGCCCGTCTGACTCTTGTTTGGTGTATAGTTAGCTAAAACTAAAACAAATAAAACACATGTGCGAAATTAGTAATTTAGAATAGAGACAATTTACCCATCGCACCCTATATATATATGTGTGTGTGTGTGTGTGTCTGTGCGTGCGTAAGCGCAGATATATACGTACATATTCAGGCATATGTATTGGGGATATAGTGTTGGAGTTGAATTATAGTAATGCAATATCTTGCTTCATGACCTACCATAGCATTTATTATGTCATGACAGATGAAAGATGCCATTTTGACGTTTATTATGTACTTTATTGTTTATTGCACATAAATATCTTCTGATAACTTCCAGTATCAACAGCTAAAATTTCCCAACTACAGTCGGGTACTCCCACCCAGTAAAGAAACGGTCAGTCTTTGTCAGGCCCGTATTACCTTATTAAAATACCTAGTAATGAAAAACCCAAATAATCTGGTCAATTTCCCGACGGAATTTTTTTTTTAATTCATACCTACAGTGAAACAATTATTTACATAGAATTTACATTGTATTAGGTATTATGAATAATCTAAAAATAATTTAGATTCCGTGTGAGAATGTGCCTTGGTTAGTGTTACCCTATTTCATAAAGATGGAGTCTTCATACCGTAATGGCTTATGTGCCGGTTTGCTAACTCCAAGTTAGCGAGTTCGAACTCCAGTCTCGATATTAAGTTCACTTTCAGACTAATACCCTTGGAAAAGGTATGAACCTCTTATCCTCCCAACTATGGCTTGAATAATTCCACTGCTATTCTTGTACAAGGATGGCTTTGGTATTAAAGTTAATATGCCATTAAAAATTGAAAAAAAACAAAAGACTTAATATGTCATTAAAAAAATTTTTTTAAATTAAGATTTAATATGCTATTAAAAATAGAAAAAAAAGACTTAATATGCCATTAAAAATTGGAGAAAAAACAAAATAGTTAATAAGCCATTAAAATTGAAGAAAAAAAGCAACAGTAAGATTTAATATGCCATTAAAAATTTTAAATAAAATAAAAGTAAGAGTTAATATGCCATTAAAAATTGAAACAAAACCAAAGATGAAGTTGGCACCGATAGATTTCCGGCCTCTGACCAATCCCCGGCAAATACCTTGGGTGAAATAGATAGATAGATAGATAGAAATAAGAACAGTTTGCATAAAAAAAAGTTTTCGATGCTATTTTAACGGAGTAGGTATAAAACCTTTAAAGATATCATAATTATGAAGACTAGAAGAGTGTCGCTTGAATTTTGGTATGAAAAAATATCTGTCTGATAATTGTGCACTCTATACAAAACTAGTTCCTTCGATTGGACTTAGAATTCGCTGAGTGTATCCTCTATAAAATATGCCGTGTGTTTCTTCTGTAAGTTATGATGAGTGTTGGCCTAATGAGTAGAGTGTTCGCCAATACTCCGTTAGATCAGGCTTCAATCCTTGGTCGAGTCATACGAAAGACTCAAAAAATGGTATAAGATACCAACTTGCTTAACACTCAGCAATATAAGGTAAAGATCAAAGGTATCCTCTATAGATTATGCTGTGTATCTTCTGTAAGTTTTGGATAAGTGTATCCTCTATAGGTTATGCTAATTAATTATCTGTATAGTACGCTGAGTGTATCCTCTATAGGTTATGCTAATTAATTCTCTGTATAGTACGCTGAGTGTATCCTCTATAGGTTATGCTGAATTAATTCTCTGTATAGTACGCTGAGTGTATCCTCTATAGGTTATGCTAATTAATTCTCTGTATAGTACGCTGAGTGTATCCTCTATAGGTTATGCTAATTAATTCTCTGTATAGTACGCTGAGTGTATCCTCTATAGGTTATGCTGAATTAATTCTCTGTATAGTACGCTGAGTGTATCCTCTATAGGTTATGCTAATTAATTCTCTGTATAGTACGCTGAGTGTATCCTCTATAGGTTATGCTGAATTAATTCTCTGTATAGTACGCTGAGTGTATCCTCTATAGGTTATGCTAATTAATTCTCTGTATAGTACGCTGAGTGTATCCTCTATAGGTTATGCTGAATTAATTCTCTGTATAGTACGCTGAGTGTATCCTCTATAGGTTATGCTAATTAATTCTCTGTATAGTACGCTGAGTGTATCCTCTATAGGTTATGCTGAATTAATTCTCTGTATAGTACGCTGAGTGTATCCTCTATAGGTTATGCTGAATTAATTCTCTGTATAGTACGCTGAGTGTATCCTCTATAGGTTATGCTAATTAATTCTCTGTATAATACGCTGAGTGTATCCTCTATAGGTTATGCTAATTAATTCTCTGTATAGTACGCTGAGTGTATCCTCTATAGGTTATGCTAATTAATTCTCTGTATAGTACGCTGAGTGTATCCTCTATAGGTTATGCTGAATTAATTCTCTGTATAGTACGCTGAGTGTATCCTCTATAGGTTATGCTAATTAATTCTCTGTATAGTACGCTGAGTGTATCCTCTATAGGTTATGCTAATTAATTCTCTGTATAGTACGCTGAGTGTATCCTCTATAGGTTATGCTGAATTAATTCTCTGTATAGTACGCTGAGTGTATCCTCTATAGGTTATGCTAATTAATTCTCTGTATAGTACGCTGAGTGTATCCTCTATAGGTTATGCTGAATTAATTCTCTGTATAGTACGCTGAGTGTATCCTCTATAGGTTATGCTAATTAATTCTCTGTATAGTACGCTGAGTGTATCCTCTATAGGTTATGCTAATTAATTCTCTGTATAGTACGCTGAGTGTATCCTCTATAGGTTATGCTGAATTAATTCTCTGTATAGTACGCTGAGTGTATCCTCTATAGGTTATGCTAATTAATTCTCTGTATAGTACGCTGAGTGTATCCTCTATAGGTTATGCTAATTAATTCTCTGTATAGTACGCTGAGTGTATCCTCTATAGGTTATGCTGAATTTATTCTCTGTATAGTACGCTGAGTGTATCTTCTATAGGTTACGCTGAATTAATTCTCTGTATAGTACGCTGAGTGTATCCTGTAGAGGTTTTGCTGAATTAATTCTCTGTATAGTACGCTGAGTGTATCCTCTATAGGTTATAATGAGTGTATCCTCTATACAGGGTGGAACGATAAAATTGTCGCCCTAGAAAAGACGACATGATTCTATTTCCGTTTAATGAAAGCCGGTTTTCTTTTTTTGTTGCAGTCCATCTACTAGTTGGCCAGTTGTGTACAAATCCCAAGAGCGATAGGAGCCTTCTATCATGTCTGAAAGTGACACAATGTTCAACGAGCGAGATCGGAGATGCGCCGCTGTACAACTCATGATCTCAACCTATCCAAGTTATAACAACAGGACCATTGCCAGCACCCTCAAAATGCAAATCCGGACGGTTCAACGTGCCCGGGGTGAGAAAAAAACAAAGTTTCCGGCTACGGTTATGGTCTTTGGTGTGGTTTCAAGTAAGGGCCACATCATGCCACTTCACACCTTCGAAGTCGGCTTGAAAGTCAACACCAAAGTCTTCATGGATGTGCTGAAGAGTGTGGTGATCCCCTGGTGCAATCAGGTAGCCGGTGGCAGACCCTGGGTGTGGCAGCAGGACTCGGCGCCGGCCCACAAGTCCAAGGAGACCCAGGCTTGGCTTCAGGAGTGCTACGACTTTGTACCCTTCTCTCACTGACCCCTCTCACCCCCCCTGACCTGAACCCACTGGACTACTTCGTTTGGTCATACGTCGAGAACATCACCAACATGACCTCCCACATCACCAAAGCCAGCCTGATCGCTGCCATCCGCCGAGTATTCACCGAGCTCCCGCCGGCACTTGTGGAAAAGGCATGCTCCCAGTTCTGGATCCGTATCAAGGCGGTGATTGAGGCTGAAGGCGGCTACATTGAATAGATGTCAGTTCTACTACATAATGAAGTCACCTGAATTGATTTTTTCAATAAAAGTTTTAAAATAAAGCTGTAGTGTTGTTTTCTTTAGGACGACAATTTTATCGTTCCACCGTGTAAATTATACTGCGTGTATCCTCTATATAATACACTTAGTGTATGTTCTATAGAATACACTTGGTCTAGAATTCGCTGAGAGTATCCTCTATTGAGGTGTAAGACTATACCCTCCAAAATGGGTGTCCTGAATTTAAAGCTGAACCGAATCTTACGGTGAGACTCTAAATCTGGAGAGTATGGTGTACTCCTTCATTCCCATCAAACACTGATCCACTCTGACCAGGAGTGGTACTATTTGTTAGGGTCCCACATAAATAAATCTGTTTAAAATCAAGAAAAAATAAACAAGTACTCTTATTAAACTTGATGAAATTAATATAGTGAATATTATCAATGAAAACACTCTTTTAATCTGCATAATCACCTTTAAAATAATGTCAGTAGGTATATGAAAGTTACCGTAAAGTCTAATCTAATAAGAGTTGCCAGTTAGCTAATTTCGGCTGACTATCCCGAAATTTAAACTTACATATGGCATATAAGACACAGGGGGATTTTTTAAATTATTTTTAGTAACAAAAGTTCGCCTTATATGCTGTCAAATACGTTATATATATATATATATATATATATATATATATATATATATATATATATATATATATAGTGCATTCAATAAGATTCCAGACTTTTTTTGTGCAGCCATTTCAGATTGTTGTAGACTCTTGAAAATTAAGTATGTTATTGCTATATATCTTATGAGAAGACTGACCAATTTTTATGATTTCAGGTTCAAATGAACAGCTACAGCAGCAATTGGAATACACCCTACTAAAGCTTGATAGTCACAGCTGGTGAATTTCAAAAATGCAATCTAGACGTGAGGACACTTTAGAAGAACGATATGCAATAAAATTCGGTTGTAAACTTGGAAAAAATGATGCCATAGAAACGCATGGAATGCTCCACACTGCTTTTAGGGCATCTTGCATGAATCGAGCATCAGTTTTTGAGGGGCATAAGAGATTCAAGGAAGGCACGCAGTCTGTGAGGGATGATAAGAGGTGTGGAAGGAGTAAAGAAATCAAAAGACCAGATTTGATTGCCCACAGAGTTACGATTAGGGTTAATATGTTGAGGTTTTAAGGGGGCTCGGGATGAGATTCCGTCGGAAGAGGCCAGCACTCTTCAAATCAGGTCAGTGGCATTTCCACCAGGACAATGCACCAGTCCACAACTCCAGACTATTTGTCACAGACTATTTGGGCAAGATGGGCATCAAGACAGTTCGTTACCCTCCCTATAGTCCAGACCTTGCTCCCTGTGACTTTTGGTTATTCCCTAAGCTCAGAGGCTGTTGTTATGAGACAATTGAGGAGATGAAAGAGGCTGTGACGAAAGTCATTGACACGCTCACACAAGAGGACGTCCCTGGGGCCTTCCAGAAGTTGTAGGAACAGTAAAACAAGTGCATTGCAGCCGGAGGAGATTGTTTCGAAGAAGAATTGAGTTTTATGTGTGTACTATCAATAAAAGTGCCCATACGAAAAAAGTCTGGAAACTTTAATGATCCTCGTATATATATATATATATATATATATATATATATATATATATATATATAGCACGGGAAAGCACACGCAGTAATTTGGATAGCTTCCACTCCATTGTCCTTAGAATTAAGTACATTTTTTCAACGTTTCTTTAATTTATAAGCGTTATTTACTTTTATGGGCCATATCATTTTTAACAAACAAAACACACACACACACACACACACATTCATATGTATATATATATATATATATAATCTCTAGGTATTTGTGGGGATTGGTTTAAAGTTGAAAATCTGCAGAAACATATATTGAAAGCCAAATGAAATTAGAAGAAATTTCATTTTGCGGCCTACCTGAGAACGATAATCATGAAACTTGAGCTGTAGGAAAAAAATTTGTGAGTTATGATATATATATATATATATATATATATGTGTGTGTGTGTGTGTGTGTGTGTGTGTGTGTGGGTACTCATGTGTGTAAGAGAGAGAAAGGGAGAGAGAGAGAAAGGGAGAGAGAGAGAGAAAGATAACACTCCTCTACCAAGAAAGAAATAATCTAGAATCATTAAATGTACATTTTCTTCCACGTCTCACAGTTTAACACACTCGGCACTTGTTTCTAAAGTTTCTTTAACCCTTCCAAGATAAAGTTCGACGAAAGGGGTGGTCCACGCTGACCATAGGCATGTTCGGGACTGATAAGTCCCATGCGAAACAGACAGATACGGAGGCAGCGGCTGCAGCTGAAGATCTAGTCAGCGTTTGTAATCTTACAATAATTCACTGTCAATTTGGTCGTCTTTTATCGTCGAACACAAATTTCCTGTGTTCACGAATAGGACTGGAATAGTTTATGAAAATTCCAAAACGTTTGCGCTCAATAGGCTGAGATTAGAATAAGTTGATTGTATACTCGAAGGAAGGATAAGAACCCCTCTGAACGGGGAAGCTTAAGGTCTAGCGCTAACTTGCATCCGGGTCCAGTTCTGAAGTTCTACAGAATGTAAAATCATCATTTCGTTGTCATTGTTTATAGGTCCACTCGGACCAGATCCCATTGATAGATTAAGTAGACCTATTCTAAAAATTATAAGTGTTAGATTGGAATACTTGAAGTAAATAAGCGTATATTATGATATCATATAGGTTTTGTTTGGTTTCTTTGTTTAATGACATATCAACTTTCGTGGGTTATTTAACGCTGAAGTCATCTTAGTAGAAAAACAGAAGTGATACTATTTAATTCATAGCTGTAAGTATAAGTGGGTTTATACCTTTTCCAAGGGTATTTATCGGAAAGTGAATCTAATAGCGCGACTGGAATTCATACTCGCTTTCTTCTCGACCGCAATTTACCAATTACCCTATAGGGACTACTTATATTACCCCATAGGGACTACCTATATTACCCTATAGGGACAACCTATATTACCCCATAGGGACAACCTATATTAGATAGGAATGCTTGAAATGATATAAGGGTGTGCAAACAAATTATTTTACTCCTTTGAGTCTTTCACACCAGCGTTAGCTGATGGTCTTCCAATGTAGTTTGAGTGACAGCAAGTCTCCTCAAGTCTCCAAGACTCTTCTTAGTATTCTGGCCGATCTTAATAATGCTG
>CAUZXS010001945.1:0-57500 GCA_963585895.1 Sepioteuthis lessoniana
ACAACGCTCTGTGTGTGCATCCATCTATTCTCCCTCCAGCCATGGATAATTAATTGGCAAGTTTGGGTTCTTTTGCCTTGTTACGGCAGCCCGTCTCACAAAAGGAAAAGTCTGAATTCAAACCTTGTAAAAGCCCGTATAAAAACTGCCCCTTTGTCGCATCATGTCCAAGTTGGATAAATACACACACAAACACATACACTCAAACACACACACTCAAACATATGTGTATATATGTATGTGTGTGTGTATCCGTGTGTATGCATGTGTGTGTGTGTGTGTGTTCTATCATGGATATTGATCGCTCTTTTTTAAATATTCCTAAGTATATTATTGATATTAATTATGCATATATATATATATAAATATATATATATATATACATATATATATGTATGTATATGCATTAATTAATATTAATAATATATATATATGTGTGTGTGTGTGTGTGTGTGTGTGTGTGTGTGTAAGAAGGAGATTATTAATAAATCCATAACCTGACACAGTTATTTGCTGAAATTTGATCTGAAATGCTCTTTATATATATATATATATATGTAAATATATATATATATATATAGAATACTTAGTCCAGTTAAACCGGAGTTAGGAGTAATTCCATCAGGACAAGAAATTATTCGTGAATGAATATTTAATTAAATTTCAAAAATGCGTAACAGGATGGAAATAAATTTATAATCCTTTGTGATTGGTTTCGTTGTTTTTTCTTAAAGAAAATATATATATATATATATATATATATATATAGCTATCGTATATAAATATATTTTTTATATCAATTATATAAATATACAGATATCATATATTTATCTATCTATCTATCTATCACGTGTATGTGTGTATATATATATATATAAGCAGTTCCTTCTTAATAGATGAGCAAACACTAAGAAAGGTCCTGACTCTCTCACCTCCAAAGGCGAAAATGCCACTGCCACACACGAGATCACTCTCTGGTGCCTGAGTAAATCCCGTTAAACAACTCAACTCGAAATGGAGATCCGAACTTCTGAAGAAATGCGCTGGCTCTTATAAAACGTGATAATGTCAATATATCGTTCATCGACATCTGCTTGTGTTCGTAAGCAAAATCTCTTCACTTTCATTGCTAGCGACATTCGTCAGTAAGAATAATTGCTGTCGTTATGTCACCAGTGTAACCTGTGTATAAATTAATAATAATGCGAGGAAACGGCCAGGAGAGCGGATTTTTCCCGCACTTTTTAACCGCTACCATCCTTCTCTTGGAGATTGTCCGACCGTTTCTGTCAATGGCCGCAAGATAGGTGCGTCAGTGATTTATAAAAGTCTGAATATTCTATATTGAAAGCAGACTCACTCGACTGCTGAGTATTTCAATTCTTAACAGTTGGTCGGATTTTAGTAGGGATACTTGGTCTAGTAATCTCGTCAAAGCACTTGGAGGCTTCTCCCTCTCTTTTTTCAATTACATTATGATCATCATTTTTCTGTTATTATGTACCTTCACACCAGAGGTCTCTAGTGGTCATCGCTGTTCGAGTGCTTCTAGGTCATCTCCAATTGTCAGTATTCTCCTTTCCTCGCAGGTTCTGTGACCTGTATGCTCTCTAAGTTTTCTTATGAATTCTCCAAATTCTTTAAATCTCTTATCGAACTATTGATCTTCTTACGCCTGGTCGAATACTCTGTGTCCCTTGCAAAGTGGTCAGACTTCCACAAAAATGTGCAACAGGATATGACACTAAACTGCATTCGATGGTGCGGTTCCGATTCTGGAGATCAGGAGAGAGTAGTGCATCCCTTCATTAGCCTAGTCGACTGGGGCTGTAGAATACACTGACTGTATCTCTGCAGAGGGGTAGCACTCTTCCAATGTGTGTCCTGATTATGACACTAAACAATCTGATGGTGAGGCTCTAGTACTGCTGGAGCTTTGGGGAATGTAGAGTACTTCTTTATTGCCATCGCTCCCGAGCTCACTCTAGCCCTGAGTGGTAGCACCTGATAATGTCCTATCTATCGGTCAAATAGAAAGGTTTGACTTTTAAACTGAGTTCAAACAAATGACTTATGTTAAATTAAATTGTTTGAAATAGAGCTGTCTGATCGTTTAACTGTGTGTAAACCAATGACTGATGTTTAATTGAATTGTTAGTGATACATAGCAATACTTGGAACCATTTAAATTAAGTGCAAACAAATGACTTATATTGAATTAAATTGTTTGAAATAGAGCTGTCTGATCGTTTAACTGTTTGTCAATAAATGACTGATGTTTAATTGAATTGTTAGTGATACGTAGCAATAATTGGAACCATTTAACTTTGACTTACGTTGAATCTAATTGTTAGAAATAGAACTGTTTGATCCTTTGACTGTGTGTATGTACAAAGTGTATTACAAATAATATATTTAATATATGTGTAAAAACATGATTTGGTATTAAATAACCAACAACGGTTGATATGCCATAAAACCAAACCAAACCAAACCAAACCAAATTATTCTGGCCTTGAGCAGTAGTTCCTGCTAGAGGGTCCCATGTATGGGTCAAAACGATCTGTTTAAAAATTATTCATTTTCGATAAGACTGTGTCCACAAAAAAAGAAAGAAAACAATCTTAAGAAACAATTATACAAATATAAATATGAACGTACAATGAAGGCGATTCCCAAACCTTGGCATGAGACAACCCAAGACAGGTAGACATGCCGTTAAAATCAATCAATCAATTAATAAATCAATTTATCAATTTTCTTTACTTGTAGGTTCGATTAAAACTGCGATCTGGTTTTCTGTAAGTTTCCTTGGGAAATTCTTCAAATTCTTTAGAATTTTTATGGAATCATTTATCATCTTCATGTTTAAATGTTTGAGCATGTGTTTGAAAAATTGGAGGCAGTACCCCACCTCGCCTAAAACTGGTAAGAGATGGATTTATTGCTTGTTGGCTTAACGACCACGAGAAAAGCATGAATACACACACACACATGCGCGCGCGCGCACACACACACACACACACACACATATGTAGGAAATCAAATGATTTCCATACTAAAAAAAAAGTATTAATTTTTCTGAAAAAAATAGGCTCAAGAAGCAGTAATTTTTGTATTTCTTGATCAATCAGCCGTTAATCGCAAGTTGAAAAATTTTCTTTGAGATTCTTCGCCGATGAAAATATGAGACTTGTCACGAAAAAGGAAGGATCAAAACCCCAAATACTTTTTCCTCCTAGATTGTAAAAATTCATTTTTAACCGATTTGTAATCAATATCATTGATAAATCAGTTTTTTTAAATAAAAATATAACTTTGAGCCTACCCCCGTTTAAAAATATAGCTTTAAGCCGGCCTCCTTATAAAAATATAGCTTTGAGCCTGCCCCCTATAAAAATATAACTTTGAACCTACCTCCTTATAAAAATATAACTTTGACCTACCTCCTTATAAAAATATAACTTTGACCTACATCCTTATAAAAATATAACTTTGACCTACCTCCTTATAAAAATATAACTTTGAGCTTACCTTCTTATAAATATATAACTTTGAGCCTACCTCCTTACAAAAATATAACTTTGAGCCTACCTCCTTATAAAAATATCACTTTGAGCCTACATCATTATAAAAATATCACTTTGAGTCTACATCCTTATAAAATATAACTTTGAGCCTACCTCCTGATAAAAAGTGAAGAAATAGATAACTGAAGAAATAGATATTTCTGTAGTAGGTATGGATTTATTCTGTAGCTATTCAACTACCTTTTGGTTTATTTCTTTTGAATGAAGACCTATTTTTTCTTTTAAGAATGCATTCAATTTCAACATCATTTAATTATCTTAAATTAAACGAAAACGTTAGTGTTTAATAGATTTATTAACACTGCTACTACAACTTAAGCTTGCCCATGAAAAAAAAAAAACCTTCAGCAGCTGGCGTATATACTTTCAAAGCACAAATATATTTTCACTCTCACAGTGGCATACTTACTCAAAGACATTTTACATACATAAACTATATCGCTGTAAATTTGGGCAAACAATAACTGCTACATTCTATGCGTGAATTTTCTCTCTTTTTCTCTCTTTCTCACTCTCTCTTTTTTTCTCTCTCACTCTCCATCACATACACAAACACTCTCTCTTTCTCTCTCTCTCTTTTCTCCTCTCTCTCTCTCTCTCACAAACACACATACACACACACACACTCTCTCTCTTTCTCTCACTCTTTTCTTCTCTCTCTCTTTTCTTCTCTCTCTCCACACACAAATACACACACACACACATACTCTCTCTTTTTTCTCTCTCTGTCTCTCTTTCTCTCTTTTCTTCACTCTCTCTCTCTCACACACATACACACACACACACTCTCTATCTCTTTCTCTCACTCTTTTCTTCTCTCTCTCTTTTCTTCTCTCTCTCTCTCTCTCTCTCTCTCACACACACACAAACACACATACACACACACATACTATCTTTTTCTCTGTCTCTCTCTCTGTCTCTCTTTCTCTCTCTCTCTCGTTTCTTCTCTCTCTCTCACACACATACACACACACACTCTCTCTTTCTCTCACTCTTTTCTTCTCTCTCTCTCTCTCTCTCTCTCTCTCTCTCTCTCTCTCTCACTATGACTAATATTATCTTTTCTTTCAAAAAAGACTTTGTAACTTCTATTTTTCAATTAAGTTTTTGCTCAGTTTAAAGAAATAAAAACCTTGTTAATTTGTAGATCGGGGTCTTATTCAATTCTTTTGTCCGATATTCTTCTCTTCTTCCTCCAGTTATGGCTAAATAGTAGGGAAAACTAGACTCTCTAACTTTGGTAAGGCAACCAATCAAGGAGAAGGAAAATCTCTGAATTCAACACATGAGCGCTGTTGTTCGGAAGAATCTATGGAACTTTAGAGCACTGTTTTTCTGTTAACAGCTTATCCAAGAAGTGGGGCTCGTCATACATAAACGATTGTTGGGCTATCTATCTATCTATCTATCTATCTATCTTATACACAAGTAACGATGACCAGATAATTAGCGGAAGAAGTGTTCGATTTCTTTTTCCATCTCTTCAACTAGAACCCGACTAGTGTTGGAACTTGCCCGTATGTTACATAAAACGTTTTGTTGCCGTATCCTCACGATGTAATGTAATTTTACGTTTCCTTCCCTAGAATTAATTTAACGTCAAATTACAAATTGAATATTTATTATCATGACAACACCAGTTCTAAACTTTTCTTCATTAGATTTTATGAAACTGTTCACACATGATTAAATAGTTTCAATATTGCTTTTTAATATTAGTAATTCTATTTATCAAATTTCCCTAATTCGCACAATTTGCTATTTATTGTTTGCACACAGTTAAATGGTTTCGATTTTAGCTATATATTATTTGTTTCTACTTACATGGTTTCAAATATTGTTATTTATTGTTTGCACACAGTTAGATGGTTTTGATTTTAGCTATATATTATTTGTTTCTACTTACATGGTTTCAAATGTTGCTATTTATTGTTTGCACACAGTTAGATGGTTTTGATTTTAGCTATATATTATTTGTTTCTACTTACATGGTTTCAAATATTGTTATTTATTGTTTGCACACAGTTAAATGGTTTCGATTTTAGCTATATATTATTTGCTCCCACTTACATGGTTCACAAATATTGCTATTCATTGTTTGCACACAGTTAAATGGTTTCAAGTATTGCTATCCAACATTAATAGATCTATTTGCCACAGTTAAAAGTTTACAAACAGTGCTATCTATTACTAATAAACTAATTCATTCTTAGTCATTTGTTTGCACATAGTTAAACGCTTTCAGAACAGTAAATGATTGAGGAGTTCTATTTGACCCGCAGATGGAATCCAAACAGGTAATATCATTTTGGGTCAGAGTAGACCGGGGAGTATTGGCAATGAAGAGGCATTCCCCATTTCCCAAAGCTTCAGGACTGGAGCCTCACCATCAGATGCAGTTTCGTGTCATAAGCAGGATACTCATTGGGGGATCTGCCTTCTGCTGAGATGCATTCGGCATTTTTAAAAGTCCCAGCTAAGTGGGCTTTATATAGGAGGATCCTGATCATCAAATGATATTCTCAATCAACAGACACCTTTCTTCTTCATCCATTATTGAGATGCTCCTTACGCACAATCATATATCTGGGGTTGTTCACTTCACTAGAATGAAGGATATCAGATTATCTGAGCAGCTTTTTTACGAAAAGTTACAACGTGGTAAACGATCAAGATGTCAAAAACAACTCAAGGCTCTTAGTAAAGATGCTGAAGACTGGGAACAGATGATGGAAGGTCGATCACTATAGAGAAAACGAGCAACGATGATGGTAAAACATTTGAAGTACAAAGAATCAAACGCTCCATATTGAAATGAGCACTCCGTAAACAGGACTTGAACTCGGTCCCGGACACTTCATTCTATACGTGATTGTAACATCTGCCGTTGAGTATGTTTGGTTTGGTTTCTTTGTTTAATGGCATATCAACCTTTGTAGGTTATTTAATGCCAAAACTATTCTCCAAGAAGAACTGTAATGGTACTATTTAACCCATAGCTGGGAGGATAAGGGGGTTCATGCCTTTCCCAAAGGGTATTTGCCCGAAAGTGAACGTAATAGCGCGACTGGGGTACGAACTCGCGTACGTAGAGTATGTTTGTCTACAGACAGACTTGTAAATGATATGAGATATCATGACAACAGCAATCGCAGATTAATTTTGCACATGCCTTTCCTCACCAACCTACAGGTAATTCGTGTCAATTCAGTGACAAAGGTTTTGGATCAATAGTAGGACTGCGAAGCCATGTGAGGGTGCATGAGGTTAATTTCAACACCATAGACAGTTCTTTTGCTTGTCACGTTTTCAGCAGGGTGTTCAAGTCATGAGCACTACCACGAGTACTCTTTAGAGAATTCTGTGAAGAAATTACAGTCACTATATATAGAGAGAGCAAAATTATATATATATATATATATAATTTTACTCCACGCGAGTTTATCACACCAACCCTGATTAGTACTTGATGATAGAAAATATCCTCATATCTCCCGGACTCTTCTTGGTTTCTTGCTGATTTTAACAGTGTTGTGGTCTGACTGTAGGCACCTTTAAACGAAAGATCTGTAAAGGTCTGATATGAAAATTATCTTAAGAGATTTTTGTTTGTGCTCAGCGGTCTACGAATGTTTCCAAATCGGTACAGAACAGGTCGATCATATTATTACAATAATAATAATAATAATAATAAGAAGAAGAAGAAGAAGAAGAAGAAGAAGAAGAAGCAACATCTCTTCTAATAGCAGCACAAAATAACGCCATAAGGACCAGCAATGTTAAAGCAAAAATAGATAAGACGCAACAAAATAGCAATTGTAAGTTATGTGGTGCTAGAGATGAAACGATCTATCACAAATTTTATACCAATACTCAATGGAAATATTTGAATTAGAACTGTTTGACTAAACTGAATAGCTTGAAATAGAAATGTTTTTGACAATTAAACTGTGTACTCGTGCTAAACTGAATTGTTGTAAATCGGATTGATTATTCGTGTAAAAATGGATTTAGCATTAAATAACCTACAAGGGTTGATATGCCATAAAACCCAAACAACCAACCAACCATCATAGGAAAGGTGTGGATTCAATTATTTTCCTTCCAGCTATGGGTAAATAGTTTGGTAGACTGGGTTCTTTAGTTTTGGTTAGACAACCAGTCTAGGAGAAGGGAAACTCTGAATTCAAATATGTTAAACTTTGCTTTAAAAAATTGACCTTGTGTCACGTCCTGCTTATGCAGGGGTGTTCCTTAATGCATACAATACTAATAATATAATTTTTTTTTGATTTTGACATACAAGTAAGTAAGTTGTCCAACCGTTGTCGAGGGCGACCCGAAGGATCCCTTTTCAGTAGCTACTACACCGAGGTGTAGCTGAGGGCGCTGATCCTTTACCTGGAATGCTCTACTTTACCTTTGATCCATACCTTATAATGCCGAGTGTTAAGCAAGGGGGCATCAAGTACCATTTTTGTGTCTTTCGTATGACTCGACCTGGGATTGAAACCCGGTTTCCCGGGGTCATCCCTTAGCCCATGCTAGTAGACTAGATCTAGTTTTCAGAAATGAAAAAAAAAATGTTATTTGGTCGACTTCTCTGTCCCGAATGCAGCAAATTAACGCAAAAAATATAAGACTATACAAGATAGGGCAGAGAGGTTGATCTACTAGGAAATGTCTAAAAAACTGAAATTTGACCATACGAACAAGTGGTATATGCACAACCCAGAACCCGTCCTGGAGAAAGATGTTGTATTTTGGCCTTTGACCCGGCCAAAAATGCCATTCCAAGGTGATGCAGCGGAAGGAAGTGACACATTCTAATGGCAGTTATGAGAGGAAATCGCGTGGGCGGAAATTGGCTGATGAAATGGGACGAGGTAAAAAAATTCCCATGGTACACTCATAGACTGACGCACCGGAAGAGAGTGAACTGTGAACTGCATGACAGTTATTTCCACTTGATGACGATCAAACATGCGATTTTAAAGATCGAGAGGGCGATCGAGTGGGCGTTGAACTATTATATAACTCAGTCAAGACAGAAGTCAAGACAGTTCGAATTCGAGTTCCAGTTGCAGTAGAGTTGGAGAGGGAGGTAGACGAGATGTGGTAGGGAAAGCCACACCCGGCCGAAGGGGCCCTCGGGAACCCCGATGGAGTTTGGGGTCCAGAGAAGTTGCTGATAAGATGCAGTAAAGAAAGCCAGCACCCGGCAGAGTGGACCCCAGGGCCTCCGGCTAAGCATCAGGAGAACGAGAAAGACACAACGTTGACGACCATAAGAGTGAGGGTCAAAATATTGCAGTTTCTGTTCGGTCTCCAGCTCCCTCTCACACGCAAACCTTGAGTAACCCTTTTCGAACCCTTACAATAAAGTGAGAGGTAAATATTTTTCTAAAGAAGTCTTCCTGCGTCTTTATTATTGTGTCGTCATAATACGGCATATGAGAATATAACAAAGAGACGCACAAAATTCCCTGAGATTTTAACTTACAAACTGATCACCTAATCTCGGCCAGAAGATTAGACCTAGTGATAGTCAAGGAAAAAAAAAGAAACAAGAAAAGAAAAAGAGAACCTACCGAATAGTGGACTTTGCTGTCCCGATTGAACACAAAGTAAAAATCAAAGAAAGCGAAAATAGAGATAATTACCTTGACCTTGCTAGAGAAATGGAAAAAAAAACTATAGAACGTTGATGCGCCCGGAACAATCACCAAAGAATCGGTAGAGGGAGTGGAAGACTTGGAAATCAGAGGACAATTAAAAAACCATCCAGACTACAGCATTATCAAGATCGACCAGAATACTGAGAAGAGTCCTAGAGAATTAAGGAGACTTGATGTCACTCAAACTCCTGTGAGAAACCATCAGCAATCGCTGGTGAGAAAACTGTAAAAGGAGAATTCAAATTTGACCATACTAACAAATGGTTTATGCACAACCCAGCACCTGTCCGAGAAAATGGCACACATAAACTCCTATGGGACTTTAACATACAAACAGATCACCTAATCCCGACCAGAAGACCAGACCTTATAATAATCAACAAAAAGAAGAGATTTTGCAAGATTGTCAACTTTGCTGTCCCGGCGGACCACAGAATAAATCTGAAGGAATGTGAAAAAAAGGATAAGTACCTCGACTTTGATAGAGAATTGAAAAAGCTGTGGAACATGAAAGCGGCGATTGTACCAATTGTGATTGGTGCTTTTGGCACAATAACTAAAGGATCATTAAAAAACCTGGAGGACTTGTAAGTTGGCGGACGGGTAGAGACTATCCAAATGAAAGCATTGCTGAAAACGGCCAGAATACTGAGAAGAGTCCTGGAGACTTGAGGAGACTTGCTGTCACTCAAACTCCAGTGAAAAACCATCAGATGTCGCTGATGTGAAAAACTCTAAAGGAGTAAATAATAATAATCATTAAAGCGTACCTATATTTAAGCCAAAAGTGTTAATGTTGCCTCGAGAACATCTGGGGAGCTGCGGAAACGTCAAGATCAATCCATACTTATCCTGATTGAAGAATCCTGGCTCAGAACTCACTGTGATCAATCTATGATCAAGAATCAGAAAAGATCACATAGCCGCGAGAACGACAATCACGTGTTTGAACTGCAAAGGGAACGAGGAAGAAAATTTAGTTGCTTGGAGTTACAAGGAGAACAGACGGCAAATCGATTGAGCGTGTTTGGTGGGTGAAATGGTTGCGTCCTCTGTTACCATTGTTCGAATCGAGATTTTTAAAAAAAACCCAAAAAACCAATAATTTTATATGGTCATTTTCAAGTTTACTTTAAAATAATCGGAAATTTGGTGGAACATGGTCTTATTATTTTGAAGCGAATGTATGCAGGAAATTTTAAAATAAATTAAAACTAAATAGTACCTGCAAAAATATCTTTGTTCCTTCCTTCCAATCTATCTATCTAATTCTGGTCATATCTATCTATCTCATTCTGTTCCAATCTATCTATCTATCTATCTATCTATCTATCTATCTAATTCTGATCATATCAATCAATCTATCTATCTATCTATTAGCTTTCTGGTGTTGGATTTCGAGATGAGATATCAACCCTTTGTTTGAGTTGTCTCGTACAAAACAAGAACGAAAATTATCTTTCCGTGGTATAATGATCAACAAAAATATTCTCACATATAATAACTACGGTAATGAATTTGATCTTTCTTTTAAAAAAGCAAAATAAGTTTTTTTCAGAATTTTTTCCATACATATAAAATCTGCATTGTTTAGTAATGTTTTATAGCAAAAATTATTTCAATCTAGCCAAAAATATTGTTTTGAAGCTATTCAAAATGGCGGCAAATCAAACCTTTGCTGGCGAAAAAGTGCCAGCCACATGAAAATTACCGAAGAACGTGTGATGTGTATAATGAAGTATGATTGCTACTACGTGCCTGAGTTCAAAAGACAGTCCTTGTAGTTTAGAACAGGGTGATCCAATTTTGCTTAGTTTGGCACTTTTTCCAAAGCACAATGATGGCTCTGTTAGGGTTCTTTGGTTTCTTTGTTTTAATGACATATAAAACTTCGTGGGTTATTTAAAACGATCCTATTGTAAATTGAAATACCATGACCAGAAAATCAGGCGAACACTTGCGCGTGACATACAGAAACACTGGACAGCTGTTTTAACCTTATTAGGTCTCATCAGCAGAGTATACCGTGATCTCTCCCGCTGGAGATCGAACCAGCGACCACAGAATGCAGAGCCGGAACTCTGTCACTGAGCCATTAGTTCATATCGCACACAAGTGACGCCAAATCAATTAGTCATGGTAATTGCGCGGTTAATTAAACTGAATGTGTCTTGCAAGTTACATCCGTACTCTTTACAGAGGACACGGTCACCTCCAGGGCCACGTCCACGGTGAACCGAATGCTTCCTTTTCAATAGCTATCTCACTAAGGTGTAAGAGAGGGCGCTATTTCTTTACCTGGACTGCTATAATTAACCATGAACCGTACCCTTTCATGCTGAGAATTAAGCAAGGAGTACCATTTCTAGTCTAGGGGTGTCCTCGTGGTGTAATGGTTAAAGCGATGAACTGCGGAATCGTAGTACGCGAGTTCGTACTCCAGTCGCGCTATTATGTTCACTTTCGGGCAAATACCCTTGGGAAAGGTATGAACCCCCTTATTCTCCCTCCAGCTATGGGTAAATAGTAGGACGGACTAGGTTCTTCAGCCTTGTTGAGGCAACTAGTCTAGGAGAAGGAAAACTCTGAATTCAAACCTGTTAAACTCCGCTTAAAAATTGACCTTGTGTCATATCCTGCCCGAGCGGAGGGGTTGGTAAATAGTACCATTTCTAGTCTTTGTCTGGAGATTCAGTGGTAGAGTTTCGGCTCTGCATTCTGTGGTCGCTGGTTCGATCTCCAGTGGGGAAGATCACGGTATACACTGCTGATGAAACCAAATAAGGTCAAAACAGCTGTCCATTGTTTCCGTATGTCGCACGCAAGTATTTGCCGGATTTTCTAGTCATGGTAATTCAATTCACAATATAATACCTCAACTTAAAAAAGAAAAATGTTAATCTAAAACCATCCTCGGAGAAGAATCAGTCCAGTCAGCTGGGGCTATAGAATACACCAACTGTGTTTCTGCAGAGGATTAAGACTTCACTCACAAACAAATGTTCTGGATATGATAATAAACTATCCGATGGTGAGCCTCCAGTACTGGGGCCCAGGGGAATGTGGAGTACCCCTTCATTGGCATTACTCCCAGGTCCACTCTGACTCGAAATAGTTTTACCTGCTAAGGTCTTATTTATGGGTTAAATCGAAGTGTTTAACCATCTATCTATCTATCTATCAAGGTTGGAGGCGTTCGTCAGGCAATTCGACTATGATCCGGGGGACAGGAGTTCAGTCCCAGGTCAAGTCATTGCAAAGACAAAAAATGGTACTTGACGCCTCCTTGCTTAACTTTCAGCATGACAAGGTACGGATCAAGGATAAGTGTAGCAATCCAGGTAAAGAAGTAGCGCCCTCTCCTACACCTTAATGTGATAGCTATTAAAAAGGTAGCATTCGGTTCACTCTCGACTGCAATCGGCCAGCTTACTGTTTATATATATATATATATATATATATCATCATCATCATGTCGCGCCGTGAGCATAGATTTCCCTGACTCTCCCTTTCCATTTGTCCATATCATCCATCGCATTCGGCAGATCCTCTAGACAGCATCCTGTGTCTGTACAGAGCTGTTGTAGGTAGGTTCTAGCCGGACGCCCAACATCTGCTTGTCCGTGCAAAGGAGTCTGCAGAAGAACCTTGCTTATGATCTCGCCCTTACTTCTCCAGCAGTGTTCTGCATGCCTTGTTCGTCTGATTTGAATGGTTTTAGAGATGAGAGGTAGGTCTCATCTGCTGAAAATGACATCAATGCGCGACTAGCGAAGGCATGGTCAGCCATCGACAGGCTATCGGTCATATGGAAGTCAGACCAATCCGATAAATTAAAGTACAGTTTTTTTCCAAGCTGCAGTTATGTCCATACAACTATATGGATGTATCACATGGATGCTGACTAAGCGTATAGAGAAAAAGCTTAACAGCAGTTGCACAAGAATTCTACGAGCCATATTATATATATATATATATAGTATTGTTCGGTCCAGTTAAACCGGGGTTGGGAGTAATTCTATCAGGACAAAAAAAAACAAAAAACAAAAAAATTTTTCAGGGTCTGGGTATATCATATACCCAGACCCTGAAAAATTGTTGAATAGGAGATGTGAATTAATAGCTAGATGTAGACATAGGAATAAATTTAAACTAGAGAAAAATTATCGTAGATAATGATTAAATAAAAAAACATAAGATTGAATTGAGATTTAAGGTAACTGAATAAAAATAAAATAAAATAAAAAAAATGAGAAGAAACCATGTGATATGTACGTACTCTCCAATGGAAGGGTAACTGAATTAATAGGCACGAAAATAAAATTTGAAATTCAAAAAAATTTTAATTTTAAATTTTGAATTTAATTTAATATAAGTATTACCTTATCCTTACGTAAAGTTATTAAAGAAAGTTATATTTATCTAAATTAGTATTAAATCTGGAGTTTTAAGTTGAAATGTATTCAGAATTTAAAAACAAATTAATTTACTATAATTCCAACCGGCAATAAAAAAAAAACCGGAAGTGGGCTAAATGTGGAGAAAACTCTTCACCCCTCTTCTATCCCCTCCCGCCCTTCTTTCCTGTGTCTATTATGAATTATTTTATCTATAAAATCTGAAGAAGTCCTGTTAATTTTTTTGGTGTTTTTGATTTATATCAAATACACATAACAGGATGGAAATAAATTTATAATCCTAATGTGACCGGTTTTGTTTTTTCTTAAAGAAAAATATATATATATATATATATATATATATATATTAGTGAAATGATATCGATTTAGAATTGTTTTTCTTGAATCTAAAAGTGCTCAAATACTGGTCTGTAGAGCATGATAGAACAAACAATAATTTGTTTCTTCATTCTTCATGTCAGTCACATGAATATAAGTTTCATGTATTTGAAAAAGACAGACACCCTCACCCCCAAAATGACACCCTCCCACAAGAATAAGCAAAAAAAAACAAAAAACACCCCCCCCCAAATAAACAAAGCTTCATGATCATAAGCTTCATGTATACAGAAAATATAACAAAAAAGACTCATGATTACAAGTTTCACGCATTTGGATAAAATTGCGAATTATCGCGTCATACCAAAGACTTTAAAAATGGTACTTGATACATCCTTGCTTAACACTCGGCAATATAAGGTACGTATCGAGGGTAAAGTGGAACAATCCTGTGAAAGGAGTAGCGCCCACCCTTACACCTCGCTGTAGTAGCTATTGAAAAGGGAGCCTTCTGGTCACCCTCGACTAAAGGGAGACAACTTTACTTTACTTACTCTATATATATATATGTGTGTGTGTGTGTGTGTGTGCATACGTGCGTGTGCAAAGCATATATATATATATATATATATATATATATATATATATATATATATAAGTAAATAAGGAAATAAATCCCGACAGTATAAAGAATGGTTGAAAAAAACAAATAATCCAAAACGTAATGAATTCATTTATTAAAAATGTTAAAAGAGCGATGGATATTTGATGAAATAACAGGACAAAGAAAATGTGTACAAAAAGAAAATTATGATGTTTTGAAATCTTTTTATACACACTTTCTTTTCTTCTGGTTGCCCAGTCGGCTAGGGCTGTAGAATACACTGACTGCACCTCTGCAGAGGGGAAGACACCCCCCAATGAGTGTCCTGGATATGACACTAAACAGTCTGATGGTGAGGTCCCAGTAATGCTATTTTAAATGCCAAAAAGTTGATGTGTATTATGAGATATTTCTATTGGAATTTTGTAGCCAAAAGCCCATTTGGCTGGGGCTGTCATCATTATCTTACACTGCCCGTGGTGTAATGGTTATCGTCGTAGGGAATGGACACGGCGTCACGAGTTCAAATCCTGGACGAGACTGATTGCATTTCACATAGCACTAATATCCTTGGGAAAGGTATGAATCCAATTATTCTCCCTCCAGCTATGGGTAAATAGTAGGACAGACTGGGTTCTTCAGCCTTGGTGAGGCAATTAGTTTAGGAGAACGAAAACTGTGAATTCAAACCTGTTAAACTCCGCTTAAAAATTTAACCTTGAGTCATATCCTGCCCGAGCGTGGTGGGGTTGGTAAATAGGATCATCTTGCACTGCTAGCATGGATTTCTCTGACCCTCTCACGCCATCTGTCTTTATCGTCTATCGCTCCTAGCATTTCCTCCAGACTAAATCCTGTATTTGCACAGAGCTGTTATTGATAGGTTCTTGCTGATTGTCCAACCTTTGCTTGTTCATGTGAAGGGGTCCACAGGAGTACATTGCTCATGAGTTTGTCCTTACTTCTCCAGTTGCGTCCCACATGTCTGTTGCCCAGTCGATTGGGGCTGTAGAATACACAAACTACACGTCTGCAGAGGGGTAAGACCACCCCCAATGAGTTTTCTGGATATGACACTAAACTATCCGATGGTGAGGTTCCAGTGAAGCTGGGGCTTTGGGGAATACGGAGCACCACTTCATTGCCATTGCTCCCAGGTCCACTCTGGCTCGTCGTGGTAGCACCTGATAGGGCCCTATCTATGGGTTAAATAGAACTAACGGTATACTTATGCTTAACTGAATTGTTTTGACTAAAATGAATAGCTAGAAATAGAATTGTTTTTGACAGTTAAACTGTACTTACATTTAAAATGCGTTTGAAATTGAGCTGTTTTTGACATTGAAACTGTACTTACATTAAACTGAATTGCTATATATAACTGTTTGAATAAACTGAATAGTTTGAAATAGAAATGTTTTTGACAATTAAACTGAGTACTCATGCTAAACTTAACTGTTTTGAATAGAACTGATTATTTACATAAGAATGGATTTGGCGTTAAATAACCTACAAAGGTTGATATGCCATAAACTCCAACCAACCAACCAACCATTTCTGGGAAGTATGGAGTATCTTTTCATTACCATTACCCTCAAGTTCAGTTGGCCAGTAGTTTGGGGCTATAAAATACACTAAATAAATTTTCTTCTGGTATTTCATTACACACTCATCGCTATTTTATCAATATTTTTCATGAATCTAAGTCCTGAAGAACGTTATTACAACCGAAACCTTCAACGTCATGGTTCGTAATAAATTCATTAAATTTTGGATTATTTGTTTTTTCATCTTTTCTTCATATATATATATATATATATATATATATATATTCATCCATTACCATGTCTCGAGAAAATTTAGGCAGGTTTCGATCCCAGCTTGTAGCGTCCTGCGTGTCCAGCCACATTGAAGAATTGTGATATGATGGAAGTTTTTCTGTGGATTACGATATATATATATATGTTAGCTGTTACATCATGTGCACAAAACATAAGTTCACCGCCTGTAGTCGAGAATGAGCTGAAGGCTCCTTTTTCAATTGTTACTACAACAAAGTGTAAGGGAGGGCACTACTCCTCCTTTCCCTAGTTATATATATATATATATATATATATATATATATATATATATATATATATAGTATAATCGGATGGAAACTCTAACCTGGTTAAGTTGTCATAATAGATTTATTTCGGCGAAGAATATTACTATACTCTCTGTCTCGTCAGATGACTATTTACATGTTATACTTGAAGTTGCAGAACAGCAAATGTGGACTTACAGTTCATATGTGAAAATTCTTTTTAATTCACAGGCGAGAGCTGAGAGGGTCAGAATATTAGGTATATATATATATATAGTTTAGCTTGATTTCTTTGTTAAATTTGCTTATCAATACTTGTGGAATTTTTAAATGCCATATCAACCTTCGTGGAATTGTGATACAATTTGATCCATAACGGGTAAGTTATGGGGTCCATACCTTTCCCAAAGGTATTTACCCGAAAGTGAACGTAAAACCATGAATGGTTATCGAACTCGGTTGCTGCAATGCCGTTGTCCACTGCACCACGGAGGCTCCCTCCTCTCCTATATACTTATATATGTATATGCACTTGTGCGCGCATGCGTGTGTGTGTATGAGTGTGTGTTTGTTGGTATTTTCTCAGGGTGGGGATTCTGATTTCCATTACGAAATAATCTTGTTAATGTCGGACGTAGACGGAATGCATAGTGTGATCGAAGAAGATATACAACGCTCTAAACGGCAATGTGAAAAGTTCCAAATGCAAAGTAACCTTAGCCGACATCAAGGCCGTTGACTGACTGTCGGAAATCCGGTCACGACAAACCTGACATTCGGACCAAATTAAACATCCGAAACAGCTGGCACAAACGGCATCACCCCTTTCAAACTGAGACACACATAACTCTTATTAGAATGATTAATAAGAACACACACACACACACACACACACACACACACATATATATATATATATAGTGCAATTAGAAGGAAACGTGTGTCGTTGGGCAGCAGTCTTTCATTTAAGCATGTTTGATGAAATAATATAGACACATTTCGTCTATATAATTTTATCAAGATCGTTTCAAGTTTCCTGATAAGTGTCTTGGTTTCAGGTTGGAGTTGGTGGATGAATTTACCAAAATTTTGCCGAGCACTTTTGGACCTCTCATAGGGGTTGTTTGTATGCGTAAAGGGTGTTTTTTCAGATTTTTTTAAAAAGGGTTCTTTTAGGTTTTTTTATAACATTACAAAATTACGTAAACGCTAAGTTAGATAAAACTGAGATGCTGATGACATCGAACGAATTTAAAAACAGAACGCTATCAACGGATATAGAATATTACGTGGTGCATTCAATAAGTTTCAAGACTCTTTTGTAACGGCATTTAAAATTGTTGTAGGCGCTTGAAAAGTCAGTATGTTATTGCTATACATCTTATGAGATGACTGACCAATTTTTATGATTTAAGGTTCAAATGAACAGCTACAGCAGCAATTGGAATACACCCTACTAAAGCCTGATAGTCACAGCTGGTGAATTTGAAAAATACAATGTGGAAGTAATGAAGAACGATATGCAATAAAATTGTGTTTTAAACTTGGAAGAAATGACTCAGAAACGTATGGAATGCTTCAGACTGCTTTTCGACCATCTTGCGTATGATTATATTTTTTCGGATTGTTCTTTGTTTACATTTAAATTATCATTTTAAAAAATATCACCTTAAATCATTAATTGATTTTTTATTTATCGAATTTATTATTTCTTTTTTTTTTTTTTTACAATTTGTACAAAATTACAAACCAATTTTTGAAAAGGCATTAAATTCCAATTTCGCCTATGGAATCTCTATGGAATCTAAACATAACGGGTCTCAGGCCGAACTGATGAGTTCCTCCTTTTTTTCTTCTTAATTATGAAGAACTGTAAAGAGTTCCACATGCTTTTTAGCGAGTTCAGGAAGAGATTCCGTCGGAAGAAGCCAGCACTCTTCAAATCGGGTCAGATGCACCAGTACTCAACTCCATCCTTGTCACAGACTATTTGACCAAGATGGGCATCAAGACAGTTCCTCAGCCTCCCTATAGTCAAGAACTTGCTCCCTGTGATATTCCCTAAGCTCAAAGGCTGTCGTTATGAGACAAGTGAGGAGATGAAAGAGGCTGTGACGAAGGTCATTGACACGCTCACACAAGAGGACTTCCATGGGGCCTTCAAGAAGATGTTGGAACGGTAGAACAAGTGCATTGCAGCCGGAGGATATTACTTCGAATGGGACAATAGTTTCATGAGTGTACTATCAATAAAAGTGCCCATACGAAAAAAGTCTGGAAACTTATTTAGTGATCCTAGTATATAACGTGGTGGCATACTTTTTTATTGTGTTTGTCGGGGGAGCTTCTTTCTTTTCTGCAGGTGATGCAGTCGATTTACTCAATGCCACACCGACAGTGTGGTATTATGATGAAGATCATTGGCGACTGGACAGAGGTAGAAACTTTACTGACATTCTTCTATCACCGAAATGTGGCCCAGTCCGTTGGGGCTGTAGAATATACCGACTGTATCTGCAGAGGAGTTCGACTCCCCAAACGAGTGTCCTTGATTTGACACTAAATAATCTAATGGTGAGACTTCAGTAATGCTGGAGATTTGGGGAATGTGGAGTATCCTTTTACTGCCATCGCTCCCAGGTCCACACTGACCAGGAGTGGTAGCACCTGATAGGGTCCTATCTCTGGGTCAAATAGAAATAAACTGTGTACTTATGCTAAAGTGAGTTGTTTGAAATAGAACTGTTTTGACATTTAATTTGCGTAATTGAGCAAAACTGAATTGTTTGAAATAGGACTGTTATATATATAACAATGGATTTGGCATTAAATAACCTACAATGGTTTACGTGCCATGAAACCAAAGCAAATGAAACCAAACTATTACTGAAATGTACAAAAGAGCAAAAAGAATCTTTAGATAAGTGAAATCGACAAAAATTGAAGTAAAAAAAAAATCAAATCCAGAAAAGAAGGAAATTTTTTAAATTTATTTATTATTTTCTCGATGTTCCCCTCTGTAATTTAAACATAAATATTTCGAAAAAAAAAGTTTTTTTGAGGGGGGGTGGAAATTTGAGAGGAAAATCCAAAGAGAGATATAATTCGAAGTGATTTCAAGGCTCATTTAAAATGATTAGAATCGAGGGAAATGTTTTGATCCAGAGCGGATTAACATTTAATCCCAAAAAAGAAACTTAATCGTAATGAAGAAATTGAGGAGAAGGTGACGTTGGGACAAAAAAAAAAAAAAAAAAAAAAAGAAAACAAAAACAAAAACAAGAAAAACAAAGCAAAACAAAACAAAACTACCCACCAAAAAAAGAAAAAAAAAGAAAAAATCAAGGAAGTAAATACATGGATGGTTTAGTGGATGGTTAGGTTTTATGGCATATCAATCCTTGTAGGTTATGCAATGCCGAGTCCTGTTTATACATATATCAAATAGATGATTTATAAACAAATATTTGTAGATAACGTCTTTAAATGAACCCGATCTCATTTGTTTGTACACAGTTAAATGGTTTCCAGTATTGTTAATTAACACAAATAGTTCTATTTGATATTAATGATTTGTTTGCATAGAGTTAAATGGTTGGTTGGTTGGTTAATTGGGTTGATACGGCGTATCAACCCTTTTCGGGTCATTTAACACCGAATTAAATTTCAAACAATTCAGTTTAGTATAAGTGTAGTTTTTATTTACAAACAGTTAAATGTCACAACAGTTCTATTTCAAACAATTCAGTTTAGCATAAGTACACAGTTAAGTTCTACTTGACCCAAAGATAGAACCCTATCACATTTTACCACTTCAGAATTACTGGAACCTCACTATCAAATTGTTTACTGTCATATCCAAGACATTCGTTGTAGGGGGGCGGGGTCGTACCCCTCTGAAGAGAAGCAGTCGGTGTATTCTACAGCACGAGCCGACTGGGCAAACAGTTAAACAGTTTCAAGTATTGCTATTTAATATTGGCATTTCAATTTAACATTAGGCATTTGTTTTCACTTAGTTAAAGGGTTAAACTGTTTTATTTAACTTGTCTAAACACAGTTAAGGGAATATAATATTTAAGTCAATAGTTTGTAGGTAATTTAATTTTAAAAAAATTGGAGGTAATTGGCTTACGCACAATTAGGTATTGCTATTGTCTGTATCGATCCATTGGCCCAGCGGTGAGTGTTCGTTCAATGGCCTGGGAGACCGGGGTTCAATTCCAGATCGAGTCATACCAAAAACTCAAAAAATGGTGCTTGATGCCACCTTGCTTAACATTCAGCATTATAAGGTATGGATCAAGCGTCAAGTGGTGCAATCCAGGGAATGGAGTAGCGCCCTCCCCTACATCGTGGTGTAGTAGCTATTGAAAAGGGATCCTTTGGGTCACCTTCGATTATGGTCGCCCACAACGATTGGCTGTACACAACTGAATGCAGCCTAGTCGGCTAGGGTTGTAGAATACATCGACTAGGTCTCTGAAAAGGAGTAAGACCCTCCACCAACGAATGTCCTGTATATGACATAAAACTATCTGATGATGAGGTTCTATTCATACTGGAGCTTCGGGAAATGCGGAGTACCCCTTTAATGCCATCTCTCCCAGGTCTAATCTCGCCTAGAGTGGTAGCTCCTGATAGGGGTAACACTCCTTCAACGAGTGTCCTGGATTTGACACTAAACAATTTAATAGTGAGGCTTCAGTAATGCTGGAGCTTTGGGTAATGTGGAGTATCCTTTTATTGCTGTCGGGGTGGTAGCACTTGATACAGTCCTATCTATGGGTCAAATACAACTAAACTGTATACTTATGCTAAACTGAATTGCTTGAAATAGAACAGTTTTTATATTTAATTTTCGTAATTGTGCTAAACTGAATCGTTTAAAATAGGATTGTTTGATGCATAACAATGGATTTGGCATTAAATAACCTGCAATTAATCAAATAGAACTGACATTTAAACTGAGAGCAAACAAATGATTTATGCTAAATTGAATTGTTAAAAATAGAACTGTTTGATCATTTAACTGTGTGTAAACCAATGACTAATTTTTGATTGAATTGTTAGTAATACCAAGCAATATGTGGAACCATTTAACTGTGAGCAAACAAATGAGTAATGTAGAATTGAATAATTAGCGTTAAATAGCAATATTTGTAACCACTTCACTGTCTGCAAACAACAGATTGATACTGAATAGAGTTATAAGTGTTTGATAGCAATAGTTGAAACCATTTAATTGTATAGAAACAATTGCCATACAAGTGTGCAAACAAATTAGTTCTAACTCATTTAAAGAGTAAATTACCGACAAATTAATGACTTGTATATTATGTATGTCTGTTTAAATTTGTGCAGACGTATTACTGATGTTAAATAGTTAGTTACGGTTAAATAGCAATACTTGGAAATAAATAATTAATGGTAAATAGGATCATTCTTGATAGTAATACTTGAAACGGTTACTTAGCCGTATACACGAATATGGCCATGTGCGAATTGGGTGAAATGGACATATAATGTTCATTACGATAGAACATATAAAGAACATAGGAATCCCCGATTTCGAAAACACGTAACGACTTCTTGTTCAGGTACGAAACCTTTTTATTAACTTTGAGTTAAAGGTTTCGACGTAAGTAGGAGAGACACGGTCTTCTATGCTGTCTTATTCATTTGGCCTCCAATCTCGTGCAGCCCCCATAGGGCGCAAGTTCGCCTCGCGTCTGCGAGCTCCAAAAATCGATCCTTCTTGTTTGGCGTCTATTACCCAACTCTGACTTTCTTCAGATTCTTACACAGACCTCCGCGCGCTTCCGGCGCGTGACGTCACTCGCACTCTGTCACTCCGTTTCGTCTCGGACTATTATGACATCTGAGTGACACCTCCATTTGCCAACGCGCCCGCGTTAACACCTGCCTCAATGTTGCACCCAACTAACCCATGTGCTGAGCCGAAAGGTTCTCAGCCTAACTAAACTCAAAGGCACGAACCAAAATCCCTCGGCTATAATATAACAAAACCACCTAACTGTGTACAAAAAATGAACTCAAATGTCATCGACAAAATGTGTTTACAAATCATATATATCTAATAAATATGTATAAACAGGATTTGGCACGAACGACAATGGTTGATATGCCATAATGTTATATAATTGAGGAAGGTTTTTTTTTTTATATTATCATTTTATATTATCGTTTTATATATCTTGCCTTTCGGCTTAGTTAGGCTGAGAACTATTCGGCTTAGTGCATGGGTTAGTTAGGTGTACACATTGAGTGCAGGTATTCTCGCGCACGCGGGGAGAATGTGACAATCACAGATGTCACTATAAAACCCCCAGATAGGAAATAGGACTGGGGATGTGATTGACGTCATGCCCGGAAGCGATGGGCTGAGGATTTTGGAATTTGAAAAAAAAAGCAGTTAGTTGAGATTCGATGCTAGAGGAAGGTAGACGATTTTTGGAGCTCGCCGAGGCGAGACCAGTTGCGGGGTCTACGAAATGTGCAGCGCGTTTGTTGAGTCAGTGAGTCGAGAGTTGACGATGTACGAACAGTCAGCATAGAAAGAAATTGTGTCGCTCTCTCCACATGTCCGAAAACCTTAAACTCAAACAGGTTAATAAAAGTTTCGTACCAGAAGCAATTTCGTGTTTTTCGGATTCCTATACGCGTATGAACATATGTACATTTCACGTATCCTGGTCGTATTTTTGGACGTGGATATGCTACAATAAAACCAAACAATTGATTTGGCTATAGAAATGCCACTTACTGGAAAATGGTTTTAGCTTCAGGTAGAGTTTTGATTTGCGTGAAGAACTTTTTTTTAATATCATTTATTTATTATAAATTTTAATTCTTGATCATCTAAATATCAATAATATATGAGATGTTTCGACCTTATCAGGTCTCATCAGTAGTGTATACCGTAATCTTCACGACTGGAGATCGAACCAGCGACCACAAATTGCAGTGCCGAAACTCTACACCTGAGGCACCAGTTCATATCACACACAAGTGACGCCAAATCAACTTGTCATGGTAATTGCGCGGCCAAATAACCTAAACAGCTGTTTAAATAAACATCGAAATAATCGAAACAGCTGTTCAGTGTTCCCTTATATCGTGCGTAGGTGTTCAACGGATTTTCTGGTCGTGGTAATTCAATTCACAATATTAATTCCTCTACTTAAAAAATAAGAATATGTAAATATATGAGATATTTAAAAAAAATGAAATCATTTCAGAGGTATAGAAATGCCATTTACTGGAAAAGAAAAGATATTTAAACATTAAATCAAGAATTTTTCTGTACATGCTGTTAAGACTTTAAATCATTTGAATGCGAATTGGTCACTTTATTAAATAACAAAATGATATCAATTTTTTTTCCTGAAATACCTTGTATATTGCACAATATCATTTATCAGTCTTTTTCATGTCGTTTACAACATTCTGTATCTTTTTTATTTCTTTTGAAAAAAAACTCTTAATTTTAGTCACCCATAAAAGTTCTCATATTTTTCATTGCCTTCAAACAAAAGTTTTTTTTATAAACATTCAAATAAAAATACATTTTCTGATTTTCAAATTTCGGACCACTAAATTGTATTGTATTTGTCGCTGCTTCCCACCAGACAGGACTTGACACAAGGTCAAAAGTCCGAAGGCCGATTAAAGTGGGGATAAAGGGGAGGGGAAGGTCGGGAACGAGCCTAGACTCGAACCCTGCTGGTCTGTGCTGCTCATCGACCCACTAAGTGCAATGAGGCTCTAATGAGGCAAGCAGTTTCACGAATCCAAATTTGGATCCGGTCACGTATGCCGGGTTATAGCTTCAACTCGACAACAATGTCTAGTGATATACATAGAGGACAAAGGTTGCAGCTCGCCCACTCGAAGGTGACCCGATTGAAGTTGGGGGCCTTTCGGCCTCGAATCTGTCACACCACTAAATAGAAATTCAATCCATTATACAAAATATTTAACCCAAGTTCACCAATTTCTTATTTTTTGGGAGAGGGACAGAGAAATCATCACAAGCGTTGCCAGTACAACCATCAGTTACTTCCCTTGAGACAGCCAATCTCTTTTGCATATATTCAGTGCTAGCATGTAGGAATGAGTGCAAGTCTGTGTATCCCAAAAATAGAACAATGGGAAATTCCCTAGAAACGAAATAGCATTGATTTAAAGTCACTAATCGTCACATGAGTACAAAGTAACAAAAAGGAACACATTTTTTTTTTATAAAAGTGGAGACATTAAGCAATTAACAGGTAAAAATAGTAAAATTGATGTTTTATTTTTTGTACTGGATACGTATGAAAATTATCTTGTAGTTATTTACTAACGCTAGTTTAGTCTGGCAGAAGACATGTTCTTCCCTTCTTCATTACTCCATCTTCTTCAGATGTGGGTTTAACCCTCTACATTTATGCACACATTATTTATTCAACTTCAGACCTCTTTTATATAACTGCCAACACAAATTTAGAGTTAACCTTTTAAAACACATTGATGGAAGTGAGTCTTGGATAGGTTGGTGCTTAATGGCATATCAACTTTTGTTAGTTATTCAATGAAAAATCTTGTTTTATATATATATATATATATATATATATATATATATATATATATATATATATATATATACGTGGTGCCTTCAATAGGTTTCTAGACTTTTTTGTACAGACATTTAAAATTGTTGTAGACTCTTGAAAATTCAGTATCTTATTGCAATATATCTTATGAGATGACTGACTAATTTTTATGATTTCAGCTTCAAATGAACAGCGACAGCAGCAATTGGAATACACCTTACTAAAGACGGATTGTCACGGCTGGTGAATTTCAAAAATGCAATCTGGACGCGAGGACACCTTAGAAGAACGATATGCAATAAAATTATGTTTTAAACTTCGAAAAAATGCCACAGAAACGTATGGAAGGCTTCAGACGGCTTTTCGACCATCTTGCATGAATCGAGCATGAGTTTTTGAGTGGCATAAGACATTCAAGGAAGGCAGAGAGTCTGTGAGGGATGATGAGAGGTGTGCGAGGAGTAAGGAAGTCAATACACCAGAGTTGATTGGCCAAAGGGTTAGGGTTAGGGTTACTATGTTGAGGTTTTTAGGGAGTTCAGACAGAGATTCCTTGGGAAGAGACCAGCACTGTTCAAATCCGGTCAGTGGCATTTCCACCAGGACAATACACCAGTCGACCACTCCATCCTTGTCACAGACTATTTGACCGAGATGGGCAACAAGACAGTTCCTCACCCTTCCTATAATCCAGACCTTGCTCCCTGTGACTTTTGCATATTCCCTAAGCTCAGAGGCTGTCGTTATGAGACAATTAAGGAGATGAAAGAGGCTGCGACGAAGGAAATCGACACGCTCACACAAGACGACTTCCATGGTGCCTTCCAGAAGTTGTTGGAACGGTAGAACAAGTGCATTGCAGCCGGAAGAGATTACTTCGAAGCGGACTAGAGTTTCATGTGTGTACTATCAATAAAAGTCTGGAAACGTATTTAATGATTCTCGTATTATCTGAATGTGAATAGTTTGTCGGTGAATATTTTTGTTTTTAAAGTAACAACAAGGAACACATTATTTGAATATAAGTTCTGTTGAAATTAATTTGGTTTGTTTTTATCGCATTATAGCAATGGTTGTTGGTCAGTTGGGTTTTACGGCATATCAACCCTTGTATGCCATTTAATGCCAAGGCCGGTTTATATATGTATATTAAATATATATAATTTGTAAACATAAATCAACATGGTTAAATGGTTCCAAATATAGCTATGTACCACTTATAATTCAATTAAACAGTCGTTTGTTTGCACACTGTTAAATGATCAAACAGTTCTGTTTCTAACTATTGAATTCGGCATAAGTCACTTGTTTGCACTTTGTTTGAATGTCAAACTATTCTATTTTACCCATAGATAGGACACTATCAAGTGCTACAAGTTCGGTGGACTGGGGAGCGATAGCAATGAAGGAGTACTCTGCATTCCCCAAAGCTCCAGCATTACGGAAGTCACACAAAAAGATTGTTTAGTGTTATATCTCAGACTCTTGTTGGAAAAGTCTTACATCACTTCAGAGATCCAACCGATTAGCCTGTTAAAATTTGAGATAATTTGATTGGTTTGTTTTGGTTTCTTTGTTTAATGGCATATCAACCTTTGTAGGTGATCTAATACTAAAGCCATTCACCTAGAAGAACAGTAGTGGTACTATTCAACCCATAGCTGGGAGGATAAGAGGATGCTTACCTTTCTCAAGGGTATTTGCCCGAAAGTGAACGTAATAGCGCAAATGGAGTTCGAACTCGCTTACTACGATTCCGCAGTCCACCGCTTTGACCATAACAACACGAGGACACCCCAAGATAATTTGAGAGAGAATCGATCAAGTTACTTGATTACAAAATGATATCGATTTTTCTAAAACAGCTTGTGTATGTAATATCTAAAAAGAGAGTTTACTTATATTATAAATATTGAATTTATCATATTAAAAGAAAGATAATGAATGGATGTGTTCAAATGTTTCTCTCGGACATCACGTCAATATGAATAATGGGCCCTGGAAAAAAGAAAGAAAGAGATAAAAAAATAGAACGCTACATGTCAGAAACAAAGCAAATATAACGAGAAAGACAAAAAAAAAAAAAGAAAGAAAAGTGAGAAAGAAAATAAAAGAGGAGTGAAAAGGAAGAAAGGGGTGAAGCGATAACGCTATACATTAGACGATTATCGTCTGCTTCAATAAACTGGAAAGAAGGAGGAAGGAAGCGCGAGAAAAAAAAAAAAAAGAAAGGTAAGATATATCAATATAAAGTATACAGAGAAAACACGGAAAAGATTAATAGCAAGGTAGATAGATAAGAAAAGACTGAGATTAATCTTTTGGTTTCTTTAATTAATGGCATATCAACTTTGCTGGGTTATTTAGTCCCAAAGCCATCCTTGTAGAAGAACTGTAATGATACTATTTAACCCATAGCTGGAGGGATAAGGAAGTTCATACCTTTCTCAAGGGTATAAATTCGAAAGCGAATGTAATAGCGTGACTGGTGCCTGACAATAATTGCTAGCTAGTTAGGGGATAGATAAGAACTTGGATTAATATATATGGAAGTAAATAATGGAGTAAAATCCAACAATATAGAGAAAAAATTCATAACAAGGTAATCGAAGCAGAAGGAGAGATTTATTGTGAAACAAAGTCGACACTAGAGCGTTTCGGTTCTAATCAACCATTGTCCCGTGATATCCCGCGGAGACGATAGAGGTAAGATTAATACTATCCTCCCGTTGGAATGAACAGTGGAAACCCGTCAAAAAAGTGACCGTTAAGAGAGAATGTGGGTCACAGAGGGGATATCAACAGGTGTTGGTACTTAGTAACCTCAGGTCGCCGGACACCGGAAGGGGAGGGAGAGAGAAGCCAAATGATTGACTGGGACCCCAAAACGGAAGTGGGGACTCCTTCCCCTAAGCGGAAGTAAATAATAAGAAAGTTAGTTGTTTGGCAGGGTTCGTAGCGGGCAGATGGACCAAAGCCAGTATTCCGGGTTGAAGACAAAAGAATATCTGAGACACGAGGGACCCCAGGTTCTTCAAGCCAGTGTAAAAAAATAGAATAAAGTCTATTAGCCCGTGAAAGAAGAAAGATTCTCCAGTGGAACCCCGTCGAAAAATAAGATAAGTAACTTTGGGACTATTTATCCTTTATACCCAAATTTTACATACCACTCTCTCTCAATTTGAAGAAAAACAAAAGTCAAGAAAAGACATTTATATTCGTGGACTGTCCATTTAATATATATTTGACACTTTGAAAGTGTATCTCTTTTGTATAGTAAAGGATTCATGTATTTTTATGTTACCACGTGGTCGAAGTTGTTCTTTGCCGTATCTTCTACGAATTTGTTACCTCATGCTTCCTTTTCAGCTTCTATTCGCCTTATGTTATCTTGCTTAGAATTGTCCTATTAATTCCTTTAGAATATCACACGGGAAACCGGAGTTGCCGACTACTACAATATAATATTATTACGACTAAAACCTATAGGTCCATATTCTTCCATTGTCTAGGGGAAGGAAGTTTAGCGACCTGGTGGGTGTGTGGAAATTTGGAACCCCTTACCAGCGGCGGTCAGTCTGGCCCTAAATTAATCCCTCATGTAATATGCCAGGTCTTATATGCCTGAGAGAAAAACTCTGAACGAGGACTTATTCCATAGGGGGATCAAGTGCCAACCTGCCCCGTCTTCACACGTGCAAAAATAAAGTCCCGTTTTGGGATTTTAGTCAATTTGCCGCCACAACCATCATGAAAACTGGAAGGGATGATATTAGTGATGTTAAATCAACGATAGATGTTTAAAAATTATACAAAAAAACCCAATGGAAAACCTTTATATCTGGAAAAGTTGATTGTTTAATCATTAAACCAGTGATTGCTTTTAATATTGTCATGTGATTTGGGGGGAATATTATATATATATATATATATATATGTAGAGAGAGAGAGAGAGGGAGATGAAGAATGCTTTTATTAGTATGACTAAATTGAATAAAAAATAAAAATACCATTTTTTTTTTACTTTTATGTATATTTTTCCCTTTTAATTAAGTTGTTTAATGTTTACTAACAAACACACCCCAATTTAAAAAAAAACAACGATTCTTTTATAGAAAAAAAAAGTTAAATTTCGGCCAATAGCGGCGCCGAGCAGTCAAAATTCAACTTTCGCCATTGGCCATCATCTATTGGGCAATCAGGCCTGCGTGTGCGCATATAGTCCCAGTATGTTCACACTCCTCGAGACATCAAATAATAACGATCTCCCGTTATCCATTCTGGATACATTACTGATAACAAAACACAAATCTGAACTGTGTATCCCAAAGTAATTTGATACTTTACTACTTTTTAATAACACTTACCATCTGAAGAAAACGCTATTATCCGTGACAACTTTCCTGGTTTACGCTAAAAGTTTGTGTGTGTGTGTGTGTGTGTGTGTGTGTGTGTGTGTGTGTGTGTGTGTACGCGCGTTTTTCCCCCGCTTCCTGGCTTTTCCGTAGTTCACCATCCTTTGCTTACTTCCTCGAGTACAAACTCGATTGTCACTGATATTATTCTCGGAAGAGATGTGACCGAAGCGAGGGGTCCCCCTTTTTTTAGGATTTTGAATCGTTCTTAGGATTTTAAATCATTCCTAATACAATACACACGCTTTTTAAAGCAATATTAAGCATACTTAACACAAAAAATTTTCACACTTATATAAGATCTAGTTCTTTTTTATTTGATTAAGAGTATACTCACACACACTGAGCAAGGTTCGGTCCAAGATACCAGGTAAGCCAATTCCTTCTCGCGGGGATTCGATCGGATATATATATATATATATATATATATATATATATATATATATTCAAACAAATAGCATATCAGTCTTAGTGGGTTATTCGATACCAAAGGCATCCTTGTAGAAGACTAGCAGGAATACTATTTAACCCATAACTTAGGGAATCAGGGGGTTCATACTGATATGTTCTTTGGAAACTATTCCTATTTGATAGCAATAAATTTGGTTACATAAAATTATATAGTTCCGTGTAACCAATAACAATAATACTCAATAAACAATCACAGCTCCTAACACAAACAACTTTCACACTGATTGTAGTAATCACATACTCAAAGAGTGCGCAAGATCACCTCGTCAGTGATGTTCTTGGTGTCCTTACAAGTTTCGGGTCTTCCAACGTCATACTTGCTCTCCTAAGTGATCCTATCGAAACTAATATTCGGGCAGGCGATCCTACTGTAAAAAGTTCGCCTGAAAAAGTCAAAATGTTACTGTTATTTAGCTTTAAACCGGAGGTGGCCAATGAGGAACGACATACGTCACTTCCCTCCCAATTGCGACGTGGTAAAAAAAGGTAAATAATCGCTTGTTCGTCTTTTCCTCCTGCATCATACCCATTGAGCAAGGTTCGGTCCAAGATAACAGATAAGCTAATTCCTTCTCGCGTGTATTCGATCGGTAATATATATATATATATATATATATATATATATATATATATATATATATATATCATTGAACGTAATAGACATTTTTTGTCGACATATCTTTTTGTTAATCCTTTCGAATTAGCGCATTGATCTTATGATATTCAGCAGGAATTGGTTGATAAATCATCCATAATTATCATCCATAATCATCCATAATTATCCCAAGTACTTTCTGTCCAACTTTGGGCCATCATCAGAAGAGGATGTATTACAAACATTGTGTAACTTTTGTATGTACATTACGATGTACAATGAATTTAATAAAACTAATCAACAAATAAATCACCCACATTAAGAGTAACAGGGCTTCATTATCAAACTACATCTCAAAGCAGAACAATTTCCTTTGATGTGCCATATCATTTGTGCGCACCCAAACCCTTCTTTTATATATATATATATATATATATATATATATATATGTGGTTGGTTGGTTGGTTTATGGGTTTTGTGGTATATCGACATTTGTAGGTTATTTAATACCAAATCTATTTTTATACAAACAGTTCTATTTCAAACATTTCTTATTCAACCAATTCAGTTTAGTATATATATATAGTTTTTGTTTACACTGTTAAATGTCAAAACAGTTCTATTTCAGTTTATTTTAGCGTAACTACAGTTTCAGTGTCAAAAACAATTCTATTTCAAACAATTCAGTTTAGCATAAGTACGCAGTTTAGATGACAAAACATTTCTATTCTAAACACTTCACATTAGCATAAATACGCAGTTTAAATGCAGAAACTGTAAACTCTAGAGACCACCTTTTAGTTCTATTTGACCCATAGATTGGACCATATCAGGTGCTATCATACTGGGCCAGAGTGGACCTGGGAGCAATGGCAATGAAGGAGTACTCCGTATTCCCCAAAGCTCCGGCATTACTGGAACCTAAGCATCAGATTGTTTAGTGTCATAACAGGACACTCGTTGGGAGGGGGTCTCACTCCTCTACAAAGAAGCAGTTAACGTATTCTACAGCCCCAGCCGAGAGGGCGATATATATATATATATACACGTAGATATCAGCTAAATAATACAAATATTAGAAAGACAAACAGATAGGTGTGTAGACAGATAGATGGATGGAGTTGCCCGTGGTGTAATGGTTATCGTCGTAGGAAAGGGATAATGATACACGAGTTCAAATCCTGGGCGAGACCGATTGCATTTCACATAGTACTAATACCCTTGGGAAAAGCATGAATCCAATAATTCTCCTTCCAGCTATGGGTAAATAGTAGGGCAGCGTTGGTTCTTCTGCCTTGATGAGGCAACTAGTGTAAGAGAAGAAAAACTCTGAATTCAAACCTGTTAAACTCCGCTTAAAAATTTACCTTGTGTCATATCCTGCCCGAGCGGAGGGGTTGGGTAAATATGGATAGATTTGCTTTATTTATTTTTTTTTAAATAAATTTTTGAATGCTAATTTAATTACATATATTTGAAATAGAATGTTTTAAAGTTTTCTCATCTTTTTCCTTTAATTAAATCATACACTGTGACCAAGGTCTAAAAATCCAAAACTCATAAGTAATGTTCACATAATACATTTGCATGTAGAAACATATTCAACACAATAAAGACGAGCGGACACAATTCTTTAGAAAAATATACCTCTAACTTTATTTGAAAGGGTTCGAAAGGGTTACTAAAGGTTTTACTGTGTGAGAGGTGAGTTGGAGACTGAACAGAACAGCAACATATTGACCCCCACTCTTATGGCCATAATAGCGTTTCTTTCCCGTTCTCCTGGGCTGCTCAACCGGGGGCTTGGGGGCCTAGCCTCTCTGGGACATGGTCCTCATTCCAGCATCTTCTCTCCAACTCATCTAAACTCCAAATGCTCAATCGGGGGTCCTGAGGGCCCCCTCTGCTGGGTGCTGGTTCTCTCTACCGCATCTTATCTCCAGCTAACACGAACTTCCTGTGCTCCGAGTTATATTATCGTTTTACGCCCACTCAACTCAACCTGTCGACAGATACCTTCGACCGGATGCACCTGTTATTTACACAGGTGCATTTCCTATTTTGACAGCTCGGCCAGGGTCAATATGTAACACTTATATGAATTCTAACAGCTGGATGTGCCAGTGTTAGCCGACAAGCAAGAACATATTTACATCAGCTCTGTGTGGACAGAGGATGTAGTTTGCCGGGAGCAATGGATGATAGGGACTGATAGAGAGAGAGAGAGAGAGAGAATCATGATGATTTACACGGACAGCGCGACTTGATGATGATGATGATGATAATCGAATACATTTAGAAAGCTGTACAAAAACCATTTCCTGTAATTTGTTTTGCGTTTTAATCATAAGAACCATTTTCTTCGTGTCTCTTATTGTTTGTTTTTCATTCTTCCAGTTCCGGATATGATTTTTACAATTTTTCGCTCTAGGAATGTCGGTAAAAAAACAAAGCGAAATTATATTGTAAAAACAAAAAAAAAAAAAATGTTTTTTTTCTTTTTTTAAGCATTAATGAATTTATGTATTTGACTGTAATTTTAAAAAAATATTATGCATATTTTTCTTGTGCTATTGTTTTTAAAATTTAAAAGATGGAAATTTGTAGGCCTAATGTTCGTCAATGACCCGGGAGACCGAGGTTCAACCCCGGATCGAGTCATACTAAATGGTACCTTATGCTTAACAATCGGTATTGTAAGGTAAGGGTCAAGGATAAAGTGGAGCAATCAAAGGGAAAGGAATAGCGCCCTCCCCGACACACCAGTGTAGTAGCTAATGAAAAGGAAGCCTTCGGGTTACCCTCGACTACGGCCGCCAACTTTTCTTTTACGTAAAAAATATCAGTATTTTGAAATAATCCATTCAGTTAAAATGACCTATTAGAACAATTTGCATATTTTGTTTGCGAAGGAAATAAATAGAAAAAGGAATAACAATCATCTTTCAACCTGTACCAACCTCACGTGGTTATATATATATATATATATATATATATATATATATATATCAAATAGGTGTAATTTTTGAACAGATCTATTTTACCCATTGATTAGACCCTAACAAGCTCACCATTTCAGATTAAAGTGAACCTGAGAGTAATGTCAATGAAGGAGAAGTCTACTCTCATCAGTTCTCCAGATTTGGTTTGGTTGTGTTGACATTTATGGCATATCAAACCGTGTTGGTTATTTAAAGCCAAAATCCTGTTTAAACATATATCGTAGATATTTTGTTAGTAACATTTTTAAAACGAGCCTGAGCTCATTTCTTTTTTGCAAACCGTTAAATGGTTTAGGTATTTCAATCTAACATGAACATTTCTATTCATTATTAATCATTAGTTTGAACATAGTTAAATAGTTTCAAGTATTGCTATGCAATGCCAATAACTATTGCTATGTAACAGTAACAATTTAACATGAGTCATTAGCATTCATTGAAATGGATACATGAATGATTATGAAGTGAATAGTTTGTGTCGTAATTTCATTTTTAAATGATTTTGACATTTGTATTGCTATAGTTTCTACACAGTTAAATGGCTTCAATTATCGCTATCTAACACTAATTATCCCTTTCAATTTTAATCATTTGTTTGCAGAGAGTGAAGTTTTACAAGTATTGTTACGTGGTGCATTCAATGAGATTCCAGATTTTTTTTGTACAGGCATTTAAAATTGGCGTAGACTCTTGAAAATTCAGTATCTTATTGCTATATATCTTATGAGATGACTGACTGATTTTTATGACTTCAGGCTAAAATGAACTGCTACAGCACGAATTGGAATACACCCGACTAAAGCTTGATTGTCACAGCTGGTGAATTTCATAAATGTAATCTGGACATGAGGACACTTTAGAAGAACGATATGCAACAAAATTGTTTTAAAGTTAGAAAAAAAGCCAAAGAAACGTATGGAATGCTTCAGACTGCTTTTCGGCCATCTTGCATGAATCGAGCATGAGTTTTTGAGTGTCATAAGAGATTCAAGGAAGGCAGGGAGTCTGTGAGGGATGATGAGAGGTGTAGGAGGAGTAAGGAAGTCAATACACCAGAGTTGATTAGCCAAAGGTTTAGGGTTAGGGTTACTATGTTGAGGTTTTAAGGGAGTCCAGGAATAGATTCCTAGGGAAGAGGCCAGCACTCTTCAAATCTGGTCAGTGGCATTTCCACCAGGACAATGCACCAGTCGACCACTCCATCCTTGTCACAGACTATTTGACGACCAAGATGGGCATCAAGACATTTCCTCAGCCTCCCTATAGTCCAGACCTTGCTCCCTATGACTTTTGGTTATTCCCTAAGCTCACAGGCTGTCGTTATGAGACAATTGAGGAGATGAAAGAGGCTGTGACGAAGGTAATTGACATGCTCACACAAGAGGGCTTCCACGGGGCCTTCGAGAAGTTGTTGGAACGGTAGAACAAGTGCATTGCAGCCGGAGGAGCTTACTTCGAAGGGGACTAGAGTTTCATGTGTGTACTATCAATAAAAGTGCACATACGAAAAAACTCAGGAAAGTTATTTAATGATCCGCGTATCTAACACTAATTATTCTCTTCAATACTTTATTCATTTGCACACAGTTAAATGTATTGCTACATAAAAGATCAGTAAGACATCAAATGCAGTTTCTTCCAAGCAGCGGTCGTGTCGATACTGCTGTATGGATGCACCACTTAGACGCTAACAAAACGGCTGGAGAAGAAGCTAGACAGCAATTACACAAAAATGTTGCGAGCAATATTGAATAGGTCCTGGCGGCAACACCCCAAAAAGCACCAACTATACGGCCACTTGCCTCCTATCACGAAAACTATCCAAGTTAGACAAACCAGACACGCAGGACACTGCTGGAGAATCAGGGACGAGCTCATAAGTGATGTACTCCTGTGGACCCCCAGGGGAGCAAGACCGCCTCCTCAAAAAGGAGTGTTCTGGGTATAACACTAAACTGCATGTGGTGTTGAGGTTTCATTTCTAGACCTCTGTCCAGTATGAAGGTGTCCTTTTTTACGATTAGTCCCAGGTCCATTTTGACTCGGAGTGACAGGGTTTCTTTTATGGGTCAAATAAATCTATTTTCAAAACTATAAGTATCATACCTGAATAAATGAAATCATATAAACTTGTGAAAATAAGTCAGAATAGTTACTTAAAGTTATAACCGTTTACAAAGGCTCATTACTATTAGTTGTTGTTGTTGGTGACCTTAGTCGAGAGTGACCCGAAGGCTCCCTTTTCAATAGCTACTACATTGAGGTGTTGGGGAGAGCACTACTCCTTTCCCTGGATTGCTCCACTTTACCCTTGATACGTACCTTATAATGCTGAGTGTAAAGCAAGTAAGTATCAAGTACCATTGGGAAAGGTATGAATTCAATTATTCTCCCTCCAGCTATGGGTAAATAATAGAACAGACTGGGTTCTTCAGCCTTGGTGAGGCAACTAGTCTAGGAGAAGGAAAACTCTGAATTCAAACCTGTTAATCTCCGCTGAAAAAAAATTGACCTTGTGTCATATCCTGCCCGAGCGGATGGGTTGGTAAATAGGATCAAGTACCATTTATTGAGTTTTTGGTATGACTCGCCCTGGGATTGAACCCACAAGACCAATATTGTAAAATGTGGTTGTTGTTATTTAGTACTAATTAAGTAGATTGTGTTTTTTCTAATGATATATTTATCATATTTACCTAACCCCTCCGCTCGGGCAGGATATGACACAAGGTCAATTTTAAAGCGGAGTTTAACAGGTTTGAATTCACAGTTTTCCTTCTCCTATACTAGCTGCCTCCCCAAGAACTGAAGAACCCAGTCTGTCCTACTATTTACCCATAGCTGGAGGGAGAATAATTGGATTCATACCTTTCCCAAGGGTATTAGTGCTATGTGAAATGCGATCAGTCTCGTCCAGGATTTGAACTCATGTCACCGTGTCCATTTCCTACGACGATAACCATTACACCACGGGCACCTCCAAAGGATATATTTATAAACATTAGTTTACAACCACTGAGTTACCTGAAGCATTGTATTACGCGCCAGGACTCGATGTGAAGTTTTTTATGGTAACACTACGCTAATATATATCATCATCGTGTCATGCCGCTAGCATAGATTTCCCTCTCTCCCCCGCTTTCTCTCTCTCTCTCTCTCTCTCTCTCTCTCTCTCTCGCCATTCGTTTCTATCGTTTTTTGCTTCCGGCAGGTCTTCTAGACAGCATCCCGTGTCAGTACAGAGTTATTGTATATGAGTTATAGCTGGTCGTCTAACACTTTGTCGACCGTGTGAAGGGGTCCATAGGAAAAAGTCGCGTATGAGTTTGTATTTACTTCTTCAGCGGTGTTCCGCATGTATCATTTGAATGGTTTTTGAGATGGAAGGGAGGTGGCCGTACAGCTGCTGTTTATTTGGATGTTGCTTCCAGGATTTGTTCAATATAACTCGTAGCATTCTTGTGCAATTGCCGTCAGACCTTTTCTCTAAACGCTAAGTCAGCGTCCATGTAATGCATCCATATAGTAGTATAGACACAACCGCTGCTGGGAAAAAATGCGTTTTACTTTATCGGATAGGTAGTCAGACCTATCCAATAAAATATACATTCTATCTGTAGTACCCACATTTCGTTCCAAAAAGTGAAAACCAATTTTTTCTATCTATTTCATGATAATGAAACTTAATTTTTAAAATCTTTAATTAATCTTGATCGAAACGAAAGTGCCTACATCAAAAGTTTAACAATCATATTAAAAAAAAAGACTACGTTTACACCGACCTGGCGGTCATTATTGATTTAGATAATCTTCTTTGTGAGACTCTCTCCCTCTCTCTCTCTCTCTTTCACCAATTTCTTTAATACAACGTTCAGGGTTTATTGCTATTACACCTGGGTAAACTCTGATAGGTTCATTGGCCTTATAAGATGAGTGTTCACCAATGGCCCGGAAGACCAGGGTTTAAAACCGGTTAGAGTCAAACCAAAGACTCAAAAAATGGTACTTGATGCCACCTTGCTTAACACTCAGCGTTATAAGGTAACAATCAAGGGTTTAAATGTAAAGTAGAGCTGTCCAGGGAAAGGAGTAACGCCATCCACCACACCTCGGCGTTGTAGCGAATGAAAAGGAAGCCTTCGAGTCACCCTTTTCTACGGTCGGCCAACTTTACTTAACTTACACCATACTGGGATGTATCAATTAAGTAGTTATGTTTAATATCTACCCGTCTTAGTGTGAATATTTGATTCCGTAGTTTTCCCTAGTGAAACATTTGTAATTTTGTATGTTTTAAAAATTCTGTGGGAAAGTGCCAAATCAAGATTTTGTTATAAAAGAAAAAAAAATGCAAGATTAGGAACAAAAGCTGATTTCTTTGACTTTGTCACTGGATTTTTCTCAAAGAAATTCATTGGCACCATTTCTGGTCCTAATCTGCTAGATTATGTACTAAGAACGTCAATAGATCTTCGATTAGAAAGTTAATACTATATAAAATGCACTTTTAGTTAGTTTTTTTCTTAATTTACAAAATACTTCAAAGGATTATCTCCAAATAATGTAACATACGCATATGCAGATGCATGCAGAAACATATTCAAAGACGAGCGAACACAGTTCTTTAGAAAAATATACCTCTCCATTTATTTGAAAGGGTTCGAAAGGGTTACTAAAGGTTTTAAAAATTCTGTGGGAAAGTGCCAAATCAAGATTTTGTTATAAAAGAAAAAAATATATATGCAAGATTAGGAACAAAAGCTGATTTCTTTGACTTTGTCACTGGAGTCTTCGCAAAAAGAGACATTAGCACCGTTTCTGGTCCTAGTCTGCCAGATTAAGTACTATGAACGTCAATAGATCTTCGATTAGAAAGTTAATGCACTTTTAGTTAATTTTTCTCATAATTTACAAAATACTTCAAAGGATTATATTCCAAATAATGTATAAACATATTCAACACAATAAAGACGAGCAGACACAGTTCTTTAGAAAAATATACCTCTCACTTTATTTGAAAGGCTTCGAAAGGGTTACGAAAGGTTTTATCTGTGAGAGGTGAGTTGGAGACAGAACAGAACTGCAACATATTGACCCCTCTCAACTCTTCTGGCTACAGCAACATTTCTTTCCCGTTCTCCTGGGCTGCTCAACCGGGGGCCTGGGGGCTCAGCCTCTGCTGGGACATGGTTTTCATTCCAGTATCTTCTCTCTAATTTATCTGAATTTTCCTGTCGCCGGGGTTATATAATAATTTGACGTCCACCTACTTCTTGCAAGCGTCACAATTCGCACTCAATTCAACCCTTCGACAGTCAAGGTTGTCCCCTGATATCTTCGACCGGACGCACCTGTTATTTACACAGGTGCATTTCTTCTTTTGACAGCTTGACCGGGGTCAATATGTTACAATAATATAAAACGCAAATGTAGCGTTCTGTGTGTATATCTGTGTGTTTATATACATAATATTTAAAAAAGAAAGGAATAAAAGAAAGAAAAGAAGAAAGAAAAAAAAAGAAAGGTGAGATCTATTTCGTTTTTGTTGTAATCTTTAAAGAAAGAAAAAAATTAAAGTGAAAAAGAGAGAAAGAACGAATCATGTGACTTATTGCTAGCTACATCGAAAGAGAAAAGAAAAGAAAGCAGACGAATTGTCAAGTCAGTAAAAATAAGTAAAGTTGGCGACCTTAGTCGAGGGCGACCAGAAGGCTCCTTTTTCAATAGCTACTACTCTGAGGTGTAGGGGGAGGGCACTACTCCTTTCCCTGGATTACTCCACTTTACCCTTGATACGTACCTTATATTGCTGAGTGTTAAGCTAGGAGCTATCTAGTACCATTTTAAATGTCTTTGGTATGACGCAACCTGGGATTGAACCCCGGTTTCCCGGATCATTGGCGAACACTAAATCAATAGTAAAACAAAAGAACCAATCAACCAACAGTTACACGATTTCATATATTTCAATCAAAAGTTGATAATTTACATTTATATGATTTAAATATTTCTCTATAATTCTAACAATTTACACACAGTTATATGATTTCAAGTATTTCTATTATAGAATACATATTTTTTTAGCCTTAAAATAATCGACAATAACATACATATGAACATTCAAGAAATTCTGGATCAAAACCGCATTAGCATTGAAGTTACATTTTTATATTTTTCAACCAATCAGCTTAAAACATAGAATAAGAACATTCTAGAAAATCCGGATCAGAAACAATTAACAGAAAAATTTTAAAGCTCTAAAACGAATAACGGTCAAGAAATGTCTACGCGCTTAAATTTTAGGACCTGCAATGAAACTATTTTTTTATCCACTACTAAAGTGTAGCAGAAAAATGTCGTATTTTTGTTTGGAGCGTAATTTAATTCGACCGTTCGGGTCGACGCTTAATTTCACCCAATCAGGATATCCTATTCATCCCGGAACATCTTTCCGGGCAGCAGAAATTGGGGAAGCCGCCAAACACTCTCACTCTATCTCAGAACTTCTTCATTTAGGACAGACGTCTTACTGTCAGCCCTTCAATAGCAGCAGCAGCATAGACACAATGAGTAAAGCCATCTATTTTATGGCCCCCTTGTGTCTATTCTCATAGACCAAGGGTTCCCAGTTAAATATGAATTAGATGAATTCAATACGCCACACACAGGAACAACTTACATCACCCCCAAAATTGGCTATGTCGACTGCGATGCAAAATTCTGCTCCGACACCTAGCTACTTCATCTCTAGGCAACATTTTCTGGAGATATTCACGCTTCTCCCCGAAACAAACTCATGGTGACTATAACGTTCCGGTCCTTAACCAGCAACACGACTTTTGCTATACCAATGTCGAACATATCTCCCTCATACATTCAACAATTCCTTAACCTAACGATGCACTTTTCGCTCAGGCATTTAGCTGCTAAAATGCTTTCTCAACTCTATAAGAACTCCAATAACTATTTCCTTACTTCTTTCCTTACCACGAGACTTGCAGCATAAACGTAAACCATTTATTCCATGCTGCCATTAAAAACCTTCATACAAAACCTAACGTTGTCTTCATCTTTTTACTTCTCTTTCTCATTTATTTACCTTTAAAACTTAGCGAGGAAGTAAACAAACACACACACGCAAATTACATTTCTTCGCTAAAAAAGTATAAATAATGAAGAATTAAATCAACCAGGTCAGTTGTCGGTCATTCAATTCGTTTCTTCCACGGCCAAAAAGTCATTCCGTCTACTACCCAAAAAGACTTTCACGAGAGGTCATGACCGAGCTGCAGGGAGTCGCGATTAAGATTCGAGGAAAAAGGCTTGCGAACTTTCTTTCATCAATGCGACACATTGTCACCAAAATCTTAAGAAAAAACACAGTGAGGACTTAACAAAAGCATAGACCCACACCCACGGTCTATCATTCATATACACACACATATACCCACATATGTAAGTAAAGACAATTATTTTTATCCAACTTACTTCGGCCTACTATGGAACCATCTATTTGATAGACTTTGTTAACATTTAAACACACACACACACACACACATACGTGTGAACAATCTTATTTTCATTTAACTGGCCATAACTGTATTTCTACACAAGGCCACTTGCACATTATGTTTCTCATTTATTTTCATTCCTGTTTTGTTATGAATATTAAATTGTTTGTTTCTTAATGTTCATTGTTGTCATATTCCATTTGTTTTACGGGCCTGTAAAAATTTGTGTTGTATTTATGGTGGAACTAAGCGTGCAGTAATACCCGTAAAATACGGACGAGAACTCACTCTCATTCGCTACATGCACCCACTACACAATCAAAAACTAATACAGTTATATAATTTCAAGTATTTTCATCTGATGCTAATAATTTACACACACTTACTGGGTTTGAAATGTTTCCTTCTAATAATAATAAATTACACAGTTATATGATTTCAAATTTTCAAGTAATTATGTGGTTTCAATTGAATAATTATAATCCTTTGTAAATAATTAAACTTTAATTAATTAATTCTTTATACAAATACTTTACACGTAGTTTTTTTTAAAGTTTCAAGTAACTCTGTATAATGCAAATAATTTACAAATAGTTTTATATGGTTTCAAGTAACTCTGTCTAATGTAAATAATTTACCCGTAGTTTTATATAGTTTCAAGTAACTCTGTCTAATACAAATAATTTACACATAGTTACATGGTTTCTAGGGATAATTTTTAAACAGATCTGTTAGACCCATGGACAGATCTCTCACTGGTACTATTAATTTGAAGCAGAGTGGACCTGCGAGTAATTGGAACGAAGAGGTGACTATCACACTCCCCAGAACCCCACCACTGGAGCCTTACAACCGTATGCAGTTTATTGTCATACTCATGGAGGCAACTGTGGTGTAGTGGTTATCGTCGTAGAAAAATAGATACGGTGACTCGAATTCAAAATCCTGAACGAGACTGTTTACATTTTACATAGCTCTAATATCCTTGGAATGGTAATAATCCAACCACTCCTCCACCAGATATGGGTAAATAGTACGGAAGACTGGGATCTTTAATTTTGGTTTGGCAACCAGTCTCGGAGAAGGACAATTCTACATGCAAAACTAATAATATCTGCTTAAAAATTGACCTTGTGCTAAAACCTGCTAGATACGGAGGGGTTGGGTAAATGCATATTCAAAGATTTTAACCCTCTACCGGGGGATACAGTCAGCGTATTCGAGTCCCTCCCCCAGGACTGGAAATATTGCAAGGACTTGCTGTCTCTGGATCTCTTGTGGAAGTTATGAAATTCTACTGGAATAAGAATTCAGTGAGTGAATGAATGAAAAATAATTTTGCAATCTTAGAATTCATAAAATTATTTGTTAATTGGGATAATTAACAAAATGAATCTCTATGGCTCCGGGTGGAAATATCACAGATTTCATTCCAAGCTATATCGATTTCAAGTGTTCGATTATAAATCAGTTGCAGTTCCTGCTTTTGTTCCCAGATGTGTCTTGATGGAATTGTGAAATGGTAATTTGAGTCTATTTCGAAAATCTTCCTTCAAGTAGCAAATACGACTAAAATGGATTTTAATTCCTCTTTAATTTGTACGGACGAAAGGAGAAATATCGTTCGAAAACGATGTATTTTAATTACTAGGGTTTGGTTTGGTGTCTTTGTTTAACGGCATATCAACCGTCGTGGGTTATTTAATAGCAAAGACATCCTTGGCGCGGATAAGGGGCTTTATATGGGAATTTTCAGGGAGATTACACGGGAGAGTCAAAGGTTTTGCAATATCTTGGCACGTGCTAGATTGCCGTGGGTATACCACGAGACAGAAACAGTTCAAGCTGTGAAAGGTACCCGATGTAGTTGATAGTATTGTGGCAGTCGGTACGTAGACATGTTGTACACTGCATCACTCCCTGTGCAATTCAAAAACTGCAAAGGCGAAACGTAGTCTAAGTCAGCAATTTATGCTTTACGATTTCAAATCGAGCCATGTAACCAGAGAAGCAACCAAAAAAACATTTGTTGAGCGAAAAGTAGATCACAATTAAGGTAGCAAGATGGTTAAAGAAATTTCACTCTGGTTACAACATCCTCGACGATTGGGCAAAGTCAGAATTATGAGGGCGTGCTCCAAGCCATAGTGTCAAAACTGGGGATAAGTATCCAAAGAGCATCAGGCGATTCTCGGCATTTCACAGTGCCTTATGCTTTTTAACCTTCATGACCTCGGTAAATGCACCCGGAGCTGTTGACTTGTCACTGACGTTACTAAAATATAATCCTGGACATTACCAAAATATTGTCCGTGATATTACCAAAATATTGCAAAACTTTTGACTCACCCTAGTGTAGATGTATTTTCTCCAAGATAAAATTTCTTTTTTCATTTCCTTCTTTTTTTTATTACTCATCAAGATTATCTTTTCTTAAGTATTCAAGTTACATTGAGGAATTGAAAAGAAACAAATAGGGTTTTGTTTCGTTGTTTAATGGCATATCAACCGTCGCAGGTTATTTAATACCAAAGCCATCTTTCAAGAAAAACAGTAGTGATACGATTTAACCAATTGGCGGGAAGAAATAAACAGGTCAGTCACCAAGTTAATTTATGCAGTACCACATGACACTACAAGATCTCATTTAAAAGTATTTCGTTCTACGATATTAGTTGATTTTACAGTATACCAACCTTTCCTGGATTGTTCAATGCCGAAGTCAGTTGTTTCAAGCAAGTGTCATGTAATCATATGACTCAATATAGAAAGGAAAATAAGAAGCAAATAAAGAAGATTTGTGGAAAAAAGAAAAAAAAAGAAAGAAAAAAAAAGAAGAATGGTAAAATATTCTTTATTTGAAAACCTGATACTATTTTAAGTTCCCTTCTTCGAGTTGATAAACAAAATGGAAGGATAATAGACTGGAGGTGATAGAGAAGATGGGTTTTCGATGTAAATTAGGTACCTAAGGTATTTCAACATTTGGTTTATTTGTTTAACGGCATATCAACTTCTTATGGGGTATTTAATGCCGAAATTCAATATAAATAGTTTGAACACAATTATTTGGTTTCATGTATTCATTAATAAATAATACTCACTTATCTGGTTTTAGAAAACTAATTCTATATAATAATAATAATAATAATAATAACCCAGAATCCGTCTTGGAGAATGAAACCCACAAACTTCACGAGGATTTTGAAAAATGAACAGATCACTTAATCTCGGCCAGACGACCTGACCAACAAAAAAAGAGAACCTGCCGAATGGTGGACTTTGTCGACTCGGCATACCAAAGAGTGAAAGAGAAAGAAAACAAAAAGGAAGATAAGTACCTAGACCTTGCTAGAGAACTAAAAAACAATTATGGATCATGAAGTTGATGGTGATACCAAATGTCATTGGTGCGCTTCGTTGCAGTCGTTAGCAAAGGGACTTGAAGACTTGGAAACGGGAAGACGAGTGGTGACCATCCAAACTACAGTATTATTAAGATCGGCCAGAATACTGAGAAGAGTCTTGGTGACTTGAGGAGACTTGTTGTCGCTCAAATTCCTGTGAAAGACCATAAACTAACGCTGTTGAGAAAAACTCACAAAGGAGTAAAAAAATAATAATAATAATAATAGGCATATGACATGGTTCCGCAAAGCTGGATAATAAACTGCTTCAAAATGTACAAAATAGCACATGAAGTCATAAACTTTATCGAGAAAACCATGAAAACCATCAAAACCTGGAGAGTGGAATTGACAGCTGGAGGAAAAAGCTTAGCTGAAACAAAGATCCAAAGAGGTATTTTCCTAGGAGATGCTCTATAACCCTTATTATTCATAATAGCCATGATGCCACTTAACCTCATACTCAGAAAATACACAGCCGGATACAAACTTAGTAAATCGCAGGAAAAGATCAATCACTTAATGTACATGGATGATATCAAATTATTCGCAAAAAAAAAAAAAAAAAGAAAAAGAACTGGAAACTCTAATACACACAGTTAGAATATACAGTCAGAACATAGGAATGGAATTTGGCATAGAAAAATGTGCAATGCTTGTAATGAAAAGTGGCAAACGACATCTAATTGACGGAATGGAACTACCAAATCAAGACAAGATTTGAACACTCGCAGAAAACGAAAACAACAAATACTTGGGCATCTTGGAGGCTGACACCATCAAACAAGTGGAAATGAAAAACAAAATTCAAAAAGAATATCTCAGGAGAACTAGAAGATTACTCGAGAAAAAACTGTCAAGCCGAAACCTTATCAAAGGAATAAATACCTGGGCTGTACCTCTCGTTAGCTATTCCGGACCCTTTCTGAAGTGGAACAGAGATGAACTTAAACAAATGGACCAAAGAACAAGAAAACTTATGACCATGCATAAGCCGTTTCATCCCAGAGAAGACGTTGACAGACTATATGTATCAAGAAAAGAGGGAGGATGAGGACTTGCCAGCATTGAAGACAGCGTTGACGCATCGATACAACTCGAAGACAATATACAAAAACACGACGGAGGACTCATTACAGTCATCAGAAACGATACTTATAACACGATGGACAACAAAATGACAATAACTAGGAAACAAGAATGGGAAGGAAAACAAATCTATGTGCGTTTTAAACGACTAATAAACGTCTCACCTGGACATGGCAAAGAAAGGGAAACTTTAAGAGAGTAACAGAATCTCTCCTAATAGCAGCACGAAACAACGTCGTAATAACCAATCATATCAAAGCGAGAATAGGTAAGACGCAATGCGGTGACTGAGATGAAACCATCAATAACATAATAAGCGAATGCAGCAAATTAGCGCAGAAGGAATATAAGACTAGACATGATTGGGCCGGCAAGGTGATCCACTGGGAGATGTGCAAGAAATTTAAATTTGACCATACGAAGAAATGGTATATGCACAACCCATCACCTGTCCAAGAAAATAACACACATAAATTCCTATGGGACTTTGATATACACACGGATCACTTAATCTCGGCCAGAAGATCAGACCTAATAATAATCAACAAAAAAAAAAAAAAAAAAAGAAAAAAGAAAGAAAAAGAAAAAAGAGAACTTGCAAAATTGTCAACTATGCTGTCTTGGCTGACCACAGGATAAAACTGAAAGAATGTGAAAACAAGGATAAGCACCACGACCTTGCTAGGGAATTGAAAAAAACTATGGAACACGAAGTCGACAATTATACCAATTGTAATTGGTGCTTTTGGTACAGTAACTAAAGGATTACTAAAGGGACTGGAGGACTTGGAGGTTGGTGGACGAGTGGAGGCTACCTAAACTACTACATTATTGAGAACGGCTAGAATACTGAGAAGAGTCCTGGAGACTTGAGGAGACTTGCTGTCACTCGAACTCCAGTGAAAGTCATTCAGGTAACGCTGATGTGAAAAACTCTAATGAGTAAATAGTAATAATAATGATTTATTTGCACACAGTTATATGGTTTCAAGTATTCTCATCTAATATTAATGATTTATCCACAATTATAAGATTTCCTTTAATTATTCTTATTTGATTATAACCATTTGTTTTCACTCAGTTATATGATTTTAAGAATTCATATGAAATAGTAATGCAGATAGATCTATTCGACCCATCGATGGAACCCTACTATGTTGGATCTCTCATTCCTTACTTTTTGAACTTTGATGATCGTATATCTTCTTTTATAGACTTGGATGGTCTCAATGACTGCTTGGATTATCTGATCTCTTCCATTATGTTTTTGGATGGTCTCTGGCCTTGGACGTTCTCGTCAGGTGCTTGGATCCCCTCATTACTTCCTTTACGAACTTTGATGATCTCATATCTCCTTTTAATCATATTTGAAACGACCATGTGCAAAAAAAAAAAACTCTTAAGAAGTAATTACACTAGAAATTTAAATATGAATGCGTTTTAGGCATAAAATAACCCTTTACGGACTGACGTGCAGTTGAAATTTATCCATGAACAACTCCTGTGCTACTCTTTCTCGTTTTTAATCCGGGTTTTATCCTCATCCATCTCAACTAGCCTACCTGTTGACCATGGTGTTATCTTTCAGGGGTTTATCATATCAAGCCCGAATTTCCGTAAATCCCTTTACATCCGTCTGATCATTTAAAAAAACACTTTCTCGTTAGCCACCATTTTTTCATCGTTCATATATACTCACCAAAACTCTCCGCATGAACAGAATGTGACACAAGGTCAATTTTAAGCGGAGTTTCGCAGGTTTGAATTCAGAGTTTTCCTTCTCTTAGACTGGTTGCTACACTGTTGTGGCCTCGGAAAGGGTCACTAATGAAAATGCAAACACGGATATTAGATAACAGATTGTATTACACAAGAAAGATAGAGTTACATAGAAAAGGTAAGAAGCCTCGTACTGTTCGTATAACACCGATAGTGATCTGCCTCTGGCAGCGAAATCTCTGTACTAATAACGGTGAGAAGAGTCCATTATGGTGAGATGGGTAAGGCTGCCACAACATACACTGCGGCAAAAGAGCCCAGTCTGCCCTATATTTGCCGAGAATTTGGGAGAATTGTTGGATGCATACTTTTGCTAAGGGAATTAGCACTATATGAAAGACAAACAGGGTTTTCCAAAAGTTGACCTCGTGTCGCCGAGTCCTGTTTCAACGCGATAACCATTGCACAACGAGAGCCTCTAGAGTGGATTCTTTAGTCTTGCTTAGGCTAAAGAATCCGCTCCGCTGACAACAATGACCTTGTGTCACATCCTTTCCCAGTAGCATTAGCACGAAGTGAAATGCTGACAGCTTCTTCCAGGGTTCGACCCTGGGACGCCGATTACATTTCCAACAGCGATAACCATAATGCTGAAGGATGGGAGTTAAGAGAGACGAGCCTCTTATTTGAACTTGACTCAGCAGGTTCATTTCTTTCCGTGATAACATTTCGTTACCACTGAAAAAATTATCTAGGGTTTTTTTGGGGGGGTAGTGCTGGCAGATTGATCGACAGATGGGTTAATTTTGATGTCATGTCAACTTGTCTAGGGTTACTTTAGGCTTCCAGATTAGAGAATCGCGTTTATTGTATGTTCGTATTAACATTTTTCGTTTATTTTTCCCACTGGATCATTTTTAAACAGATCTCTTTGATCCACAATTGAGAACCTATCGTATATGAATAATTTTCCCACTGGATCATTTTTAAACAGATCTCTTTGATCCACAATTGAGAACCTATCGTATATGAATAATTTTCCCACTGGATCATTTTTAAACAGATCTCTTTGATCCACAATTGAGAACCTATCGTATATGAATAATTTTCCCACTGGATCATTTTTAAACAGATCTCTTTGATCCACAAATGAGAGCCTATCGTATATGAATAATTTTCCCACTGGATCATTTTTAAACAGATCTCTTTGATCCACAATTGAGAACCTATCGTATATGAATAATTTTCCCACTGGATCATTTTTAAACAGATCTCTTTGATCCACAAATGAGAGCCTATCGTATATGAATAATTTTCCCACTGGATCATTTTTAAACAGATCTCTTTGATCCACAATTGAGAACCTATCGTATAGGAATAATTTTCCCACTGGATCATTTTTAAACAGATCTCTTTGATCCACAAATGAGAGCCTATCGTATATGAATAATTTTCCCACTGGATCATTTTTAAACAGATCTCTTTGATCCACAATTGAGAACCTATCGTATATGAATAATTTTCCCACTGGATCATTTTTAAACAGATCTCTTTGATCCACAATTGAGAACCTATCGTATATGAATAATTTTCCCACTGGATCATTTTTAAACAGATCTCTTTGATCCACAATTGAGAACCTATCGTATATGAATAATTTTCCCACTGGATCATTTTTAAACAGATCTCTTTGATCCACAATTGAGAACCTATCGTATATGAATAATTTTCCCACTGGATCATTTTTAAACAGATCTCTTTGATCCACAATTGAGAACCTATCGTATATGAATCATTTTTAAACAGATCTCTTTGACCCACAAATGAGACCCTATCGTATATGAATCATTTTAAACAGATCTCTTTGACCCACAAATGAGACCTTATCGTATATGAAACTTTTTTAAACAGATCTCTTTGACCCACAAATGAGACCCGCAAAAGAGACCCTAACAGGGTCTCATTTGTGGGTTGACCTCGAAGTAATAATTATTCCCCACATGTCCAGAACTGTGTAATATTACGGACGGGTGCCGTCATTGAATTGCGGGGGTCTCAAGGTTGGATAATGTTCGAGCACATCAGCTGTCATCAATCATTGGGTACATGGGTCTGACGACCAAAAATGTCACGAACCTCGCTCGTGCAGGTAGAGTGACCTGTAGAGTTCAAGCGTGAGTTTAATATAATCACTCGTGAACTTCCACGTCCTACACTCCTGTTTTCACTGGCGATCATCGAGCCTTCAGGAACCTTCGAATTGATCCATCTAATCGCTATATAAGGAAACTAAGTAGCGAGATTTTGGCAGTTCAAGACAGATTTCCAATCAGGTTCAACAGAGGTCCATGACGCCCCGATCTATGTCATACCCAGCCTGACAGCAATTCGACTGATATGAAAGTATCAACAGGCCAACGATAACAACGCCGCCTCATCACCAAGAAGAGGAGAGTGAACCTTTCTACGTACGCTAGCTGAAGTGCGCGGCGGGAAAGGAGACGAGGAAGAACGCTATTGAACAAAGTTTTTTTAACTACAGTTCGCTGTAGTCTCCAAGAATAAAAGCGACTACAATTTTCTTCCTTGAAATTCAAGTTTTGAGTTTCTTTTTTTTTTTTGCAAATTTCTTTCTTTTAGACACAACGTTTTTTCGGTCCTATGCTACAACTGGAACCTCATCATCAGATTCAAAGTACATATTGAAGGAAGCAAGAAAGTAAGAAAGAATACTCAAAAGAAAAGTTAACAGAAAGTTACTCAACGAAAAAATGGTATATTCCATAAACTAATTCGATCGTAGATGTGCTCTACTGATACAGCGTGCTTTGGGAACAAATAGACTATCCCTCTCCAGGTCTAAAAGTTTGTTTGAATTCAGAGTTTTCCTTCTCTGAGATGGGTTGTCATACCAAGGTAAAAGAGCCCAACTACCCTATTCATAGATGAAAGAAGAATATTTGTGCTATGTGAATTAGAAGCAGCCTCGTCCAATACCAAAGTTAATTTACCTATAGCTAAAGGGAGAAGAATTAGATTAATACCTTTCTCTAAGACGTTATATCTATGTTGTAGGGGGACATGTTATTTGGTAGATATGTTTAGTCCCCCAAAATGTGATGTTAAGGTTTTATATGTTTTGCTTAGTGTATGTTAGGCTTGGAACAAGGCACGTGAAAAGGTAAAATAGGCACATGAAGACAAATGTAGTAAATGAATGAAAATATGAAACGGCGCGGACAAAAGGAACATTCAAAACGAGGCGACAAACAAAACAAATTTATACTCATAACAAAACATGCATTGATACATTTAAAATATTGCTAATTCTACATTGTTAGTAAAATAGTCCTGCGTGTACATGTGCGCGCGCGTGTGTGTGTGTGTGTGTGTGTAACTAACACAACTAAAACTACAGAAAAGGTTTAATAATGAAAACGTCCTATTAAGGTTGATTACATATTTTAAAATGTCCATTTCTTCCTGTGGTTTAAAACAGTCGGTGTTTCCGAGGCTGGAAAAAGTCTCCTGGTCAAAGTATTTTGAAGAAATGAATGTTTGCGTACCTTATCCATTTTGTGGCTTTTTACGTCTGTTGGTGAATAAGAGAGTCACACTGGATAGAGTGTGTTAGCGCTGTAATAGAAATTGGGAAAAAGAGAAAGAGTGTTTGAAGACGACGTATTCATAGAAAATACGTGTCTTGGAATCGGCTCCAAAAAACGCGGGACGAAATTTAAACGCGGACGTAGTTTTATGCAAATCATGTGGTTCTCCTGGTCAATAGCTTCCCGAGACTGATTATTCGTGTGCGTCCGCCATCTTTGTTGTGGGAACAAGTGGCATGCCGCCCAATTTAAATCATAAGAGTGTAAGTCCTATAATGTGAAATGCAGCTGTCCTCGCTCAGGATTTGATCTCGGGTAGCCGAATCCACTTTATAAGACAATAACTGTAACGCCACGAACACCTCAATGACCGAAATAAATATATATATATATAGGGAGAGAGAGAGAGACAGACAGACTGACAGAGACAGAGAGATAATAGACAAGATCCAAAGAAATTACATAAAAGGAATTTCTAAATGAAGAATGGCAGGCTCAAAGAAAACCAACAACAAAAAAAAAAAAAAAAAAAAAAAAAAATAGCAAAAAAAAAAAAAAAAAGTCTGTAAGAATCTCGAAGTTTCAAGGAACCGATAAGATGCTATAAATTGCGTTGTAATTTCTCCATCTTTATTGAAAGAAGGAAAGGCAATTCTTTACAGAAAATGTATTTGAAGAATTTGTCAGTGACAAAATCAATTTAGGTTTTGAATTACGGTTGCTAAGGAGTTAAGCCTGTTGCGTACAACCTTTAACTTGTCAGTAATTCTGCTGACGGCGTTCGTAACAATCCCTGCACACCCACGCGTTAGGATTTCCGTTTCTCTTCCGACAAACCAGATGCATTATCTCCCTTTGACATTCTTAAATTTTTTCCCTTCTGTTTTTTTAACGTTTAATTATTTCTCCTTGGCATGGATGTTTTCTTTGTTAGTTTTTACTTCATTTGTCTTCTTTCTTTGGGATTTCTTTCCTGTTGAAGTTGCTTTCCTTTTCCTTCCTTCCTTCGCTTTCTTCTATCTCTTCTTCCTCCTTCTGATGCGTCTTTCTTTCTTTCTTTCTTTCTTTCTTTCTTTCTTTCAATTTTACAACTCTTTGTTTCGATCGACTTTTTGTAAGTTTCTTTCTTTCTTTCTTTCTTTTAATTTCACTACTTTTTGTTTCTGTTAATTTCTTTCTTTCTTTCTTTCTTTCTTTCTTTCTTTCTTTCAATTTCACTACTTTTTGTTTCTGTTAATTTCTTTCTTTCTTTCTTTCTTTCTTTCTTTCTTTCTTTCTTTTAATTTCACTACTTTTTGTTTCTGTTAATTTCTTTCTTTCTTTCTTTCTTTCTTTCTTTCTTTCTTTCTTTTAATTTCACTACTTTTTGTTTCTGTTAATTTCTTTCTTTCTTTCTTTCTTTCTTTCTTTCTTTCTTTCTTTCTTTCAATTTCACTACTTTTTGTTTCTGTTAATTTCTTTCTTTCTTTCTTTCTTTCTTTCTTTCTTTCTTTCTTTTAATTTCACTACTTTTTGTTTCTGTTAATTTCTTTCTTTCTTTCTTTCTTTCTTTCTTTCTTTCTTTTAATTTCACTACTTTTTGTTTCTGTTAATTTCTTTCTTTCTTTCTTTCTTTCTTTCTTTCTTTCTTTTAATTTCACTACTTTTTGTTTCTGTTAATTTCTTTCTTTCTTTCTTTCTTTCTTTCTTTCTTTCTTTCTTTCTTTCTTTCTTTTAATTTCACTACTTTTTGTTTCTGTTAATTTCTTTCTTTCTTTCTTTCTTTCTTTCTTTCTTTCTTTCTTTCTTTCTTTTAATTTCACTACTTTTTGTTTCTGTTAATTTCTTTCTTTCTTTTTTTCTTTCTTTCTTTCTTTCTTTTAATTTCACTACTTTTTGTTTCTGTTAATTTCTTTCTTTCTTTCTTTCTTTCTTTCTTTCTTTCTTTCTTTCTTTCTTTCTTTTAATTTCACTACTTTTTGTTTCTGTTAATTTCTTTCTTTCTTTCTTTCTTTCTTTCTTTCTTTCTTTCTTTCTTTTAATTTCACTACTTTTTGTTTCTGTTAATTTCTTTCTTTCTTTCTTTCTTTCTTTCTTTCTTTCTTTTAATTTCACTACTTTTTGTTTCTGTTAATTTCTTTCTTTCTTTCTTTCTTTCTTTCTTTCTTTTAATTTCACTACTTTTTGTTTCTGTTAATTTCTTTCTTTCTTTCTTTCTTTCTTTCTTTCTTTCTTTCTTTTAATTTCACTACTTTTTGTTTCTGTTAATTTCTTTCTTTCTTTCTTTCTTTCTTTCTTTCTTTCTTTCTTTTAATTTCACTACTTTTTGTTTCTGTTAATTTCTTTCTTTCTTTCTTTCTTTCTTTCTTTCTTTCTTTCTTTTAATTTCACTACTTTTTGTTTCTGTTAATTTCTTTCTTTCTTTTTTTCATTCTTTCTTTCTTTCTTTCTTTCTTTCTTTCTTTCAATTTTACAACTCTTTTTTCCGATCGACTTTTTGTAAGTTACTTTCTTTCTTTCTTTCTTTCTTTCTTTTAATTTCACTACTTTTTGTTTTCGTTAATTTCTTTCTTTCTTTCTTTCTTTCTTTCTTTCTTTCTCTTCCTTTTTATCGCTTTTTCTTTTTTTCGATCGACTTTTTGTAAGTTTCTTTCTTTCTTTCTTTCTTTCTTTCTTTTAATTTCACTACTTTTTGTTTCTGTTAATTTCTTTCTTTCTTTCTTTCTTTCTTTCTTTTTTTTCTTTCTTTCTTTTCCTTTTTATCGCTTTTTCTATTTGTTTCTTTCAAAATTTCACGTCTTTGGCAGATTCTTCTTCATTCAGATATTCTTTTCGATTTTCTTTTATCAATCATCATTCCGTTTTTTTTTTCTTTAAAATTATCTTCCCATTCTCTTTCCTCTTTTCCCCTCATCATCAAATACCACCTTCTTTTTCCTCTCATCCTCGCTCGTTTTCTCTTTTTCCAGACATCTTTACTCTTTTTCTTTTTCTTCCTAATTTTTTTGTCTCCAGTCTCCAGATTTTTTTCAATTATTTTCTCATTCTAAAGACACGCCCAATCATCGCTAACTTAAACAAAAAGGCAGGGAACCTCCTGCAGTTCTAAATGTCAAAACATAGCTTTTAATACATTATTCTTGAACACATTGTTTTGTTTTTTTGGGTTTTTTTTTGTTTTTGTCAGTGTTTCGACACTTTACCGGAAAAAAAACGTTTTTATATCGATTGAAAAGGGAATCTTGATTTTCATATTAAATTTTTTTTTCTAATTTCAGGAACATAATTGTTTTTATTCCTTACCAAAAAATCCCCACCAAAAACAAGAAAAAAACAAAACAAACTTTTCCCGTTTCTTAATGCAAATGTTTTTCTCCATTGTTATTCTATAGAATTCAAAACAGAAAAAAATTTTATTAGATTGTTTCCTTTAAGTTTTTTTAGATGACGTTTCAATTTTATCTGAATGATAATTTTATCATCATCTCCAAGTGTCATTATGAGAAGATAAACGAAGACCCTGAAAATCTTACAATATTTGAAAAGTTAACACTGCATAAAGTAAAAGTCAATCGGCATATATGCACCTTCAATGACATTATACGAGGATCATTAAATAAGTTTCCAGACTTTTTTTCGAATGGGCACTTTGGTTTATAGTACACACATGAAACTCTAGTACCCTTCAAAGTAATCTCCTCCGGCTGCAACCCACTCGTTGTAACGTTCCAACAACTTCTGAAAGGCCCCATGGAAGTCCTCTTCTGTGAGCGTATCAATGACCTTCGTCACAGCCTCTTTCAGCATCTCAATTGTCTCATAACGACAGCCTCTGTGAGCTTAGGGAATAACCAAAAGTCACAGGGAGCAAGGTCTGTACTATAGGGAGGCTGAGGAACTGTCTTGATGCCTATCTTGGTCAAATAGTCTGTGACAAGGATGGAATTGTGGACTAGTGCATTGTCCTGGTGGAAATGCCACTGACCCGATTTGAAGAGTGCTGGCCTCTTCCCTAGGAATCTCTTGCTGAACTCCCTTAAAACCTCAACATAGTATTCTTTGTTGACTGTCTGTCCAGTGGGAACCCAGGGCATGTAGATCATGTGAGTGCTGTCAAAAAAAAGGGATCATCAAAAGTTTGCGGGTGGATTTGCTCTGTCTGGCCTTCTTGGGTCTGGGAGAGCCAGCATGCTTCAACTGGGAACTCTGTCTCTTGGTCTCTGGTTCATAGCAGTAGATCCAGCTTTCATCGCATGGCATTTTTTCCAAGTTTAAAACAGAATTTCATTGCATATCGTTCTTCTAAAGTCCCAATTGCATTTTTGAAATTCACTAGCTGTGACAATCAGCCTTTAGTAGGGTGTATTCCAATTCCTCCTGTAGCTGTTCATTTGAACCTGAAGTCATAAAAATTAGTCAGTCATCTCATAATGTATATAGGAATATAGTGAATTTTCTAGAGTCTACGACAATTTTAAATGCCTGTACAAAAAAGGTCTGGAAACCTATTGAGTAGATGTTTGTAAAGTGTATTTTTTTCACATGGTCCCATCGGGTACAAATAATTTTTAAACAAATGTATTAGGCTCATAGAGGGGACCCTATCATGTACCACCACTCCGGTTGAGAGAGGACCTAGGAGTAGTAGCAATCAAAGAGTACCCAATACTCTACAGATCTCTTGATACAGTTAAGTGTCATACCCAGGACACCTTTTTTTTGTTGCTTATTCAGTCAACAACAGAAAAAAAGGTAAATATAAGCGTATAATGAACGCCATTCTCTAACCTACTGGATTTAACTGGAATAAAATGTCCCTGAACAAAAATTCTGTTATTTTGATTGCCCTCCTTCTTATTAATGTTTGCAAATCTATCATACTGCTCCATTTATAAAAGTTTGAAAAATAACGAAATTACAGAGCAAACAGCAGAATATTAAATTGATAAAATGATTTTAAGATATAAAAAACAGCGCACAATTTAGAGTTATCACGCATTTGGTCCTAAGGTGAGTAACTTTTAACCCTGTCAATACACATTTCTCTCTCTCTCTCTCTCTCTCTCTAAAGATATATATATATATATATATATATATATATGTGTGTGTGTGTGTGTGTGTGTGTGTGTGTGTGTCATAACAGTGCTGGTTGTCACGAAATCACTTTATGGGTTTGTGTCGAACCAAGTGCAATACAATATAGAGAGTGTTGAATATCTAGGATAGAACTAATATATAATAATATTAAATAAATATATATTAGATATATAGATGTAATTCACGGAATTTATACAGTCAAAAAAATACAGTCAAAAACTGTTTTATGACTGTATTTTTTCGATTTTAGATTCATTTCATTTTCTTCACGACCGGATGACTGTTGTTTTGCAAAAAACTCCATGAAACCCAGGGGTCGCAGTCTAAATTCCATGAATTATATATATATATATATATATATATATATATATATATATATATAAAGTTATTGTCATCGTTATATACATACCACAGACACATACATACAAACCCGCAAATGATTTAAAATCTGGTATGTAGCTTGTTTACTTTTTTATTTATCATTATTCAGAATACTTGTGCGACACGTGTTTTGGACATTTTAATCTTCTTCAGACGTTTGGATTGTTGGTTGCATGTTGAAGTTCTTAATAGTTAAGATTCTTTTGATATATTGTTTTGAGTTTGGTTGACTCCAGATTTAGTATCTGTGGTTGTCTCGTTGGATTTAATGGTCCTTCAGGATTTTTGGTAGTTTTGTTAATGGCCATTTTTGTTCTTTCTTGGCATGTTTCCTCAAGTCAATTTGATTGTGTGCTTTTGTTATGAGTGTGTTTGTGTATATATTTTGGGTGGGGTCGAAGGAATTAACGGTTATCACTCGCTTAATGCAACGCTCTTCTATCAAACTGTTTGTCCAGTCGGCTGGGGCTGTAGAACACACCGACTGCATCGAGTGTCCTAGATATGACACTAAACAATCTGATGGTGAGGTTCCAGTAATGGTGGAGCTTTGGGGAATGCGGAGTACTCCTTCATTGCTATCGCTCCCTGGTTCACTCTGACCCGCAATGATAGCACCTGATAGGCTTCTATGTATTGGTCAAATAGAACTAAACTGCGTATTTATGTTAAACTGAATTGTTTGAATTGGAACTGTTTTTGACATTTAACTGTGTGTAAACAAAATCTATACTTATGCTAAACTGAATTGTTTGAAATAGAACTGATAATTTTAATAAAAATGGATTTGGCATTAGATAACCTGTAAAGGTCGATATGCCATAAAAACCCAGCCAACCATTTCAGTATCCAATAACGTAATATCTAAACAAACGAAAGTTAATACATAAAAGTTAAATTCTCATGTTTCCGTG